>CM035123.1:77424861-77653752 GCA_020205555.1 Panax stipuleanatus
AAGATTATTAAAATGAAGTTTTGAAAGCAGGTTTTCAAACCCTTAAGCTAACATATGAATTGAAGCATGTTGATACTTCCATTTTTATCTTTTTAGCCTTTGGGCTTAATTTGAATGGTGATTGTCGGGCTACGAAGCATCCTCGACCACAACATATATACAAGTGTCGGTCTTCTCATGGGCATGACAGCCATAGGAGTGACTCTGACACGACAAACCATATTCTCATTATATTGAGACCTTAAACCCGGATAACCATTTTAAGGTCTTTCGGATGTACATTTTATAAAAAAACTGGCAGGGTACATTTGTAAAGTGGACTTTATCCATCGTAGGAATCAGATTCTGATCAGTTTGATCATGAATTCCACGATTCCTAAGCTCACAGAGGGAAGCCAATAAAACCTACACAGTTCAAATATGTACAGGAATATATATTTACATCCAGATGTTGCCAGAACCAAGGATTCATCAGTAAATTCTGGCTCGTACATAGCCGAAGCGTCTCGTTCCCACTAGATAGCGATCTAAGCGCCGTGAGATTGCTTTCATGACTGGAACTAGAAAAATTGCTGGATTTAAGTAAATCTCAACCATTCTAGCTTTCTGGTTCTGTTTGGACCTGTTTTGAACCATTTGAAAGCTAGAGCTGGCGAGATTTAAAGAAATCTAGTTCGCCAAAGAGATGTCAGCGCCGATTCATATCAAATGAATATTTAAAGTAGTAATTTAAACAAAATGAGTAAAGAAATATATATATATATATATATATATATATATATATATATATACAAAAACTGTAAAGGGCGATGGATTTGCACTCCGATGCCCGGACTGGAATGTAAATATATATATATTTAAAAATACTATAAAGAGCCACGGAGTTATCCAGGTTGGACAAATTTAAAATATATATATATATATCTATATATATATATATATATAAGCGGTAAAGGGTGCTGGGTATTCACTCCGAGGCCCGAACTGGAATGGAAATATATATATATATATATATATATATAAAAGTTGTAAAAGTCACGGAGTAATCCAGGCTGGACATAATGTAAATATATATATAGAAAAGCTGTAAAGGGCGACGGACATTCTATCCTTTGCCCGGACAAAAATATAAGTATATATATATATATATATATATATAAAAGCAGTAAAAAGACCACAGAATGATCTAGGCCAAACTGGAATGTAAATAATAATATATATAATTAGTATAAATATATTAAAGCAATAAAAAGGCCACGAAGTATAAATCCATGCCCAAATAAGTCAGAAAAAAATTTATATATATAGTTATATATATATAAGAAGTACACTACCACAGATTTGACATCCAGGCTTGACAGAATTGAAAAGTTAGTATATATATAGTTAAATATAGACAGAAAGTAGTCAAACCGGGATTGGGAAGATAACCCAGTCCGGTGAAGGGTACATAT
This sequence comes from Panax stipuleanatus, assembly GCA_020205555.1. Taxonomy (NCBI): domain Eukaryota; kingdom Viridiplantae; phylum Streptophyta; class Magnoliopsida; order Apiales; family Araliaceae; genus Panax; species Panax stipuleanatus. The sequence continues at coordinate 77,426,316 of CM035123.1, forward strand.
ATATGTGTGTGTGTGTATATATATATATATATATATATATATATAAGTTGTTAAAAGTGACGGATCATCAATTCGAGTTGTAAAAATGCCAGAAAATGCATTTATGTACTAAAATGTACAAAAAGCAAGCAAAAACGGCAACGGAACTAAGTTTCGGGTATAATAAGAAAGTGAAACTTAACGTGCAAGTGTATAAAAGTGCAATGAAGTAATATGAACTTTCTGATCATAAAAATACTCACAATGGACTACTACACGGGCTTTTTGCCAAATCGTAGGCTTTAAACGTCCGTTTCTACTGGTTAATTTTTGATATGTGGTAGTATAGGAGTATATCTACGTGTTGGAGTGATAAAATTTGGGTTTGGAGTACAAGAGTATGGCTGAGAAACGAAACAGGCAAAGGTTCAGAGCGTTTTTGAATTCTAAAATGAGTTGCAGGTGCACGTTTATTTATAGACCCGGTGGAAGCAGTTCTACCAGCGGCAACCGCATATAGAGGTGCGGCTCCACGTGGCAAGGCAAACGTGGCGGGTCCCATTACATCGAAGTACGTGCACTGTAAGTAATGCGGGGTCAGATTTGAAACTTTCTAAATTGTAATCGAAGCGTCCGTTTGAGGCGGGCTATACCTTTCCAGAAAGCCCTCGCCGAGAGTGTCGCAATGACATGGGAGTAAACCTTTTTCGAGTTCAAAAAGATGGGTTCATAATCAGGCCTTTGATTCCCCGCAGTTTATCCGTTGAGCTGTCTTGAGCTGTTTCCACTCGGGATCATCGTTATAGTTCTTCCTGACCTTGATGGCATCAATTCGGCTTGAGTTTAACCGAATCGGCTTTAAGTTGGTAAAATGACCATTTTTCCCCTCCCGGGGTTGCCTTTAGTGCTGGCATGGCCTTCGGTCTCCGAGGTTTAGATTCCGGCCGATTCTATTCGTCCTCAGGGTTGTCTTCGAGGCTGACTTGGTTCTTTCAGGTTTATCTCTATAAATGATGTGAGGCTTCGGGGTTGTCTCCGAAGTTGAGTTGGCCTCCCAGGTTGTGATCGGAGCTTGACCTGACCTCCTGGGCTGTGATCGGGGCTGATCTGTACCTCCCGAGTTGAGATTGGGGCTGACCTATACCTCCCAGGTTGAGACCGGGGCTGACCTGTACCTCCGAGTTGAGACCGGGACTAACCTATACCTCCCGGGTTGAGATCGGGGCTGACCTGTACTTCCCGGGTTGAGATCGGGGTTAACCTATACCTCCCGGGTTGAGATCGAGGCTGACCTGTACCTCCCAGGTTAAGACCGGGGCACACCTGTACTTCCCAAGTTGAGACCGGGGCTGACCTGTACCTCTTGGGTTGAGACCGGGGCTGACCTATACCTCCCGGGTTGAGACCGGGGCTGACCTGTACTTCCCAGGTTGAGACTGGGGCTGACCTGTACCTCCCAGGTTGAGATTGAGGCTGACCTGTACCTCCAGGGTTAAGTACGGGGCAGACCTATACCTCCCGAGTTGAGACTAGGGCTGACCTGTACCTCCCAGGTTGAGACCGGGAGCTGACCTGTATCTCCCGAGTTGAGACCGGGGCTGACCTGTACCTCACGGGTTGAGACCGGGGTTGACTTGTACCTCCCAGGTTGAGACCGGGGCTGACCTGTACCAATCGGGTTGAGACCGAAATTGACCTATACTTTCCGGGTTGAGACCGGGGCTAACCTGTACCTCCCCGGGTTGAGACTGGGGTTGACTTATACCACCCGGGTTGAGACCGGGGTTGACCTGTACCTCCCAGGTTAAGACTGGGGCTGACCTGGTATCCCGGTATTGAGACCGGGGTTGATTTGACTGTTTTTCCCTCCTGCAGGGTTAGTAATAGGAACACAAAATCTTAATTGTCTACAACAAAACTGAAGAAAATTTCGATACACACATGTTGTTCTATTTATAAAAGTAATGTTTTATATAGTGTTGGTAATTTGCAAAATGGACTTTATATACTTGACTTGCATGAAAATATACTTCAAATAGAACAAACTAAGAAAAGAAAAAGAGATGATGTTAATTATGTCTATATGTGGCACTGTAAACTCGGTCATATCAATGAAACAAGATTATCCAAGTTGCATAAGGATGGGCTCTTAGAGCTATCCGATTATGAATCATATCCAACTTATGAATCTTATCACATGGATAAAATGACTAAATCTCCTTTTAGTGGAAAAGGAGAAACAGTTACAGAGTTGTTAGCGTTGGTTCACACAGACGTTTGTGGACCTATGACAACGAATGCACGGGGAGGCTATTCTTATTTTATTACTTTCATTGATGATCACTCAAGATTTGGATATGTGAATTTAATGAAATACTAATCTGAATCATTTAAAAAGTTTAAAGAGTTCAAAAGTGAAGTAGAGAAATAAACTGACAAAAGTATCAAGATTCTTCGATTAGATCGAGGTAGTGAATACTTAAGCGGTGAGTTTCTCAATTGTCTTAAAGAAAATGGTATAATCTCACAATGGACTCCACCAGGTACACCATATTTAAATGGAGTATCTGAAAAAAGAAATTGAACATTGTTGGACATGGTTCGTTCCATAATGAGTTTTATCGTTCTTCCAGTATACATTCTAGGGTCATGCCCTAAAAACGGCTACATATCTACTAAATAAGGTTCCCTCAAAATCCATTCCCAAGACTCCATATGAGATGTGGACAGAGAGGAAACCTTGTCTTAAGCATGTTAAGATTTGGGGATGTCCAGCTTATGTGAAAAGGTTTCAAAATGATAAGCTTGGGACAAGATCTGATAAGTGTATGTTTGTGGAATATCCTAAAGAAAGTTTGGGATATTATTTCTACAATCCTACTGAGCAAAAGGTGTTTGTTGCGAAACACGCTGCCTTCTTGGAAAAGAAGTTTATCCTTGAAGGGGCTAGTGGGAGGAAAATAGATCTTGAAAAAATTCAAGAACCACAAACCACTACATATCAATTGGATGAACCTAGTCCAAGTAGAGACATCTACTGTACAATACCCTATTCGTAAATCTAGAAGAGTACCAAAGATACCCGAAAGGTATGGATTCGTCATAGAGGATGACGATGAGGTACACATCATGGATGATGATGATCCATTGAATTATGTACAGGCTATGAGTAATAAAGACTCATGGAAATGGTAGATGACCATAAAATCTAAAATAGATCTTTGAAGCAATGCTCAAGTCCATTGGGATTTTACTTGCGATTGCAGCTTATTATTACTAGATCTGGCAAAATGGACGTGGAGACGCCCTTCCTCAAATATACTTATTAGAGGAGAATGTATGTATGATACATCCAGATGGATTTGTTTCAATGGTTGAAGCAAATCATGTATATGAGCTACAACGATCCATTTATAGATTAAATCAAGCTTCTCGTAGATGGAAAATCCATTTTGATGAGACAATCAAAAAGTTTGATTTTATCAAAAATGAGGATGAACTAAGTGTGTACAAGAAGGTTAGTGGGAGCGCTATTTCATTCCTTGTATTATATGTTGATGATATATTACTGAAAGGGAATAACATTCCTATGCTACAATCGATCAAAATAAAATTGTCTAAACATTCCTCCATGAATGATTTGGGTAGAACATCCTACATCGGGGATATAAATCTGTATAGATAGATTTAAAAGGATGTTCCGCTTAACCCAAAGAACTTATATTCATTAGATGCTAAAGGCATTTAGCATGGCAAACTCCAAAGTATCTCATGATGATGAGCCATGGAGTGTATCTCTCTATAATTGTCCTTAATAAAAGAGAGATCGCATGAGTTAGTATCATGTACGCAATGATATATACGAGATTTGATGTTGATCAGTCATATTATGAAAAAGATCACTGTAAGACAATGATAAACATATCAAAGTACTTAACTAACACTAAGGATGTCATCATGACACATGACGGGTCTGAATTAAACTAGAGGACTAAATAGACTCAAGTTTTCAGACTGACCAAGATGACAGCAAATCCACTTTAGGGTAAGTCGTTACCTTGAAAGGTGGTACAGTGAATTGGAAAGGTTCCAAACAGCAAAAGGTTGCTGGTTTAGTGACAAAGACAAAGTATATAACTATAAGTGAAGCTGCAAGTTGATGTTTCGGATGAAAAGTTCATTACAGAACTAGGAATAGTTCTTAAGTCTCATTTGAATCCAAACATGTGTTGTGGCACTTTGATTAAAGAAATCATTGAAAAAAGAGAAGTCACTGAAGAGATAGTTGTAAGAACCCTGAATTTTAAGAAATTATAAAATAAGAATTTAATAAATAAAATTCTTAAAGCATGAGATGGGTTCGAATAAGAATATATATATGTGATACGAGATATGATTAATTAATATGGTAAATATATTAAAACATATTTGCTATATGTAATAAATTGATGGAAATAATTTATCATAATAGAAAATAAACTTATTGTCTATTTTCTATATAATATGTGTACATGTGTCGTACATATAATTATTTTAATAATACTTAGATATTATATTAAAATAATATGAGTAAATCGTTTTATTATGATTAATGCCTCTATTGGAGAAAATGTAATAAGAACATTTTATATTATGTTATGACGGAATACATAATAGTAATTATATCTTATGTATTTCCAAGAGAGTTAAATCTATAAAAGAAAACTAAGTTATTTTAATGTATTAAATAACCTAAGTTACTATTTTATCATAGATTTTATAATTAATATAGTTAATATTAATTATTCTAAGCGTAAAGGTTATACAAATTATAAGTGTATAATTATTTAAGGTAGCTTAGCATTAAAGTGCATGTGTCACACAAACCTTATATTAAAGGAATATTAAAGTGTGGTGGAAGTAATAATAAGCTTAATATTGAGCTTGTGAGGTATGCCTAGTGTGCCAAAGTGGTGGAATAGACATTCATTAAATAATTTAATGAATGAATAATTAAAGAAATTAATTAGTATTATTATGTGAATTAATTTCTATGGACAATGATATGTAATTATATGTTATAACTACATGATATGAAGGGTAACACTTCAAGGTAGCTATATTGTATATAAGAACTATATAGTAAGATTGAAGAAATGATATAAGTTACATAAATAATGTTTATGTGACAATATGTGATGAATGGATACATTAAGGGTATGTATGGAATAATAATCCTACATGAGCATATTATAAGAGGTAATATTAGTTGGTGAGACTATTGTGTTAAGCTGGAGACCTATTAATTTCTAAGCTTATATAATTATGCCTTGTGTAGCATAAATAGTAGGGTTAAATCAATTGGAAGTTTAACTATAATTATTAAATGGTGAGTTAATAAATAATTGTTATTAATTATCATTATAATGTTTGGGTGTACTTGAAATAATAATTTCATTGAGAATTATGGGTTGAGAATACCCAACTACTCTATATCTAGTCCAGTTAAAATATTAATTGAATTATGTACATGAAGTACATTATTATATATGTGGGTATACTTTTTATGTGTGGGTGTACATATATGTAGAGTTGTGTATATATGACATAACTTATATTAATATAGCAACATGAAGTTACTAAGGTGGGACTTGTATTGTCCAAAACAAAATAAACCTAAGTATGTTATGTATTGGTAAATAACCTTAGTGTTAGTATTTATTAATGTTGCTAGTTGCTGAGAATTGGCCTTGTCCCAAATTGTTTGTCACCGCTCGCTCCTCACAGGAATGGCTACAAGGCTAAGCCTATTGATGCTTTTCCAACTCAGCAAACTAACAAATAATCATGAAGGGGGAGTGGTGTGACACCCCCAAATCCGGGTACTTCGTTTCCACAAGATTTGGTGTTCACTTTCTAAAAAAACATACATCTACCCAATAAATAGGAATGTAAAATAAATTATAGCCTCATCAATAAATAAAATTTTTCTTATAAAAAAGGATTACAATTTTAATCCAAAACTATCCCAGGTTTGCTAACCTTAACATAACAAATAAGTGTGGAAATAAAACATCATAAACTAGGTCTTGTTACAATCAAGATTCAAGATAACAAGTCTTCACTTGCCCATCTTTCCTTTCCCTTTACTTGTTGACGGTATGTCAACATTCTCGGCTTTAACTGCAAGGGATTATAAAATACGCAAGAGTGAGCAACCAAAAGTTCACTTGAAATGTACAATAATAAGCCATGGTCGAATAACTTCAAAAGAATTTGAATAACTTTTTTCTCGTCAAAATAAGGAATTGAATAATAATTCTTTCATCATATATAAAATTCGAATATAGAATTTATCTGAGGGTCATACGACCTTGAACTATGTCCTAGGTTATAAATATTTCTATTTAAACATTTAACGGTCATTGAGACTATAGACCTTTAACTCATACTTAGGGGGATCAGCCCTTCGTACCATGTATTATGCACAAACATTCAACGCTTTCGCGTAGTAACCTCCCCTAATGAATAGGGTTGTTCATCTCAGTATTTGAGTACAAGTCCGCACCAAAGAAAGTTTGGTTTGGTTGACTAAAAGGAAATTTGGAGTTTCAATTATCATCAACTAAGGAGTAGTTGAATCGACTCACAATACTTTAACAGTTCGATCATATAAGAATCATGAACCAGTGTAAGATACAACAATAGATTTCTTAACAACTAGACATGCTTTGGAATAACTGAAAGCATTTGAAAGATTGGTGGATATTACTTGAACAATTAAGTCAAGATCACAACATTATGACAATAACTTCAATACTTGTGCATTATGAACATTAGAATACAATATAACTTGTACAATACATAACAAGTTAAGAATCGAAAATAAACTTGCATGATATAATGAGCAAGGTTAGAAACTTGCACAATGAAAAGATACAATGATAAAGCTTGCATAGCGTACAAGAACGGTTTAGAAAACTTGCACAATATAAACAAGTTTAGAGATAGGAAACTTGCCTCAAGCGCAAGCTACACTTTAATAAATAAAATCACTTTCACAATTATCCTACACATTACATTACGTTTAAAACATCTATTAGTACCTAACTATAACATTCAAACAGTTGAACTTCTTACTTAAGTTCAACTCACAACGTTATTCACAACATAAGTTGTTAACTAGTCACAAATGTGAGTTTAACTCACGATCATACACATATAGCACTTCAAACTATTATATCGTACTCTAGGATAATAATTCCAAGTACACACATAATATAATAATGTAAGACTTCAAATTATCTTAAACACATCAAAAGTATGTTATCTCATTATCTATTACACTTAACAAGTCATCAATATGCGTTAGCTAAACAAACACGGCACAAAAACTCAACGAAGCAAAAACAAAAACCCCGGACAGCAAGGTGCCCTGCTAGGGCGGGTCCTCCAAGGGTAAAAACCCCACTCGGGCGGGGCCCACTACTGGTGGGAACCCCCCAACTCGCAAAAGACAGAGAAATAAGCCAATTTGGCTTATTTCTCCACACCGAAATCTTATTGTTCTCAACATGATGTACATGAAACTTAATGACAACAAAGGTTTAGACTCTTAGCATGATTATAACATACAAAATCATTACAACACATAATCAAAAACCCAGTTTTCATGATTTTTGAAGAAAAACACAATATCAAGCGTTCTTGAGAAAAATTGCTATTGTGAATTGGTTTTTAAACCAATTCATGAAATTCCAATTGTAATAACTCTAATTCTTAACATATTAAGATAACCCATAATCAATTTAAACAATAATCAATAATCAAACACCAATTTGATAGTTTAAAAAGGCTATTTTCAAAATTAGTTTACTGTAAATCATTATAAACATGATTTCTTCTTGTTCATTAAAAATTCATGGATTGAATTGCTAAAAAAACTATATAACTCATATACAAACATGCTATAACACATATCACAAATAAATTTTATGCTCACATCAATTTTATGAAAATAATTTTTTACAGAGAGTTCTAAACTATGAAGATATTGAAAAACACAATTAAAAGTTATGGAGTTTATGATTATACCCTTTTCTAGCTTGGATTAGGAGAAGAGATGGAGATGATGATGGTGTGTAGTTATCCTCTTGCTTTCTCAAAGCTTCTTCTCCTTCTCTCTTCTTCCTCTTCTTCTTCTCTGAGTATTCTCTCTAACTCTCTCTGTTTTTTTCTTTCTTTGTTTTATAAAACTAACTGACTAACTTTTAAACTAACGTATATTATAGATATATAATATACACATACATATATATATATATATATATAACTTATAATATTAATATATCTAATAAGTAATATACTAATTGCTATACTAACTACTACTTATTACATAGGTTACAAAAAATTAAATTTGAAAAGTCATAAGGCCATGTTTGGCAAAATCACTTTATTTTTTAATTAAGGCCATATTTGGTAAAACAAGTTTAAAAAAAAGTAAGGGCCGTGTTTGGTAAAATCAATTTAAAACTCTTTTCAATTCTTTTAATAAATCCTTTAACCTATGGTTTAAATGCTACACTTTATTTAATTAAAATGCAACCTTCTAATTCAATTAAATAAAAGCTAACATTAATTAATTAATTAAAATTGCACATAATACTAAATTGTCACACACTTGTAATTTTCTTAATAATCATAATTCATGCAACAATTAGTAAATCACTATAAACACTTAGCACATAATATTACTCTAATTTAATTATTCTCAATTAAATTAGAATTATGCTACACCATTACTTACATATCCATTTAATTAATTCTATTGTACTTAATTAAATTACTCCACAACAATCATACAATTTATTTATTTAGCTCAATAAATAAATCAAATCAAATATTTATTTAATTTAATAAATATTTACAATTAATATATAAAATTCTCATTCGTTACAATCTTTTCTCCTTAAAAGGATTATGTCCCCAGAATCACAACATAAAAAAAATTAAGTGTTCGAGTTCTAAGCAAATAATTGAGGATACGATTTCCTCATTACGTCTTCGAGTTCTCACGTGGCTTCTTCAGCACTATGGTTCCTCCAGATTACCTTAACAGAAGGTATCACTTTATTCCTAAGTACGTGTTCCTTCCTATCAACTATTTTAACAGGAACCTCTTCATAAGTTAAGTCTTTATTAAACTATAAAGGCTCGTATTCTATTATATGTTTATAGTCGTGTTTATACGATCGTAATACGAAAATATGGAATACGTTGTGTATATTGTCCAGCTCCGATGGTAAAGCCACCTCGTAAGCTACCTCGCCCACCTTTCGTAGTACCTCGAAAGGTCCAATAAATCGGGAACTCAGCTTCCCCTTCTTGCCAAGTCGAATCTTCCCCTTCCAAGGAGATACCTTTAGGAAAATAAAGCTTCCTGGTAAGAATTCTAGATTATGCCGATGTTGATCGACATATTTCTTTTGTCTGTCTTGAGCAGTAACCAATCTCGTTCTGATCAGCTTCATGATTTCGACAGTTTGTTGTACCAGTTCTGGTCCCAACAATTGACGTTCACCGACTTCATCCCAGTACAAAGGAGTTCTGCACTTTCTGCCGTATAACGCTTCGTAAGGCGACATGCCAATATTCGCGTGGTAACTATTATTGTAGGCGAACTCCACCAACAGTAGATGATCATCCCAGCTTCCCTTGAAGTCCATCATGCAAGCTCTGAGCATATCCTCTAGCGTCTGAATCGTTCTCTCGCTCTGGACATCAGTCTGAGGATGGTACGCTGTACTCATTTGCAATTGCGTTCCCAGACACTCTTGCAAACGCTTCCAAAAATTTGACGTAAAACACGGATCTCTGTCGGACACAATTGACACTGGAACACCGTGTTGAGATATAATCTCCTTGACATATAGCTTTGCCAACTGGTCAAGGTTGTACTTAATTTTGATTAGTAGAAAGTGTGCTGACTTCGTCAGTTGATCCACTAACACCCATATCGCATCAAAACCCTTCTGAGTTGCTGGAAAACCAACCACAAAATCCATCGTGATATGCTCCCACTTCCACTCTGGAATCTCCAGCGGTTGTAGCAATCCACTGGGTCTCTGGTGTTCTGCTTTAACCTTCTGGCACGTTAGACATTTCGCAACGCATTTGGCAACATCCCTCTTCATGTTTGGCCACCAAAAGTGGTGCCTGAGATCCTGGTACATCTTCGTACTCCCGGGGTGAATAGAATATCTCGAGCTATGAGATTCGCTTAAAATTTCCTCTTTGACTTCTGATACTGGCGTTACCCAGATTCTTCCTTCAAATCATAGCAGACCTTCATTATCGATCTGGAACTTGAACTCTTCGCTATCGACTATTCTTTTTTGGATCTTTTCGCACTCTTCGTAGTGAAGTTGTGCTTCTTTCACTTTGTCTACCAGAGTAGAACCAGTAGTTACTTGAAACAACTTCTCATCTGATTCCTTCGAAAACTTCACTTCCAGTTCTAATCTAGCCATCTGTTCTATTAACTGGTCCTAATCAGTTAACATGTTTTGCTTCTCCCGACCCTTTCTTCTCAAAGCGTCAGCGACGACGTTAGCTTTACCCAAATGGTAAAGTATCTCGCAGTCGTAGTCCTTAATCAGTTCCAACCATCTCCTTTGGCGCATGTTCAAATCCTTCTGAGTAAAGATATACTTCAAACTCTTATGATCCGTGTATATCTCACACCTTTCTCTATAGAGGTAGTGTCTCTAAATCTTTAGAGCAAACATTACTGCCGCCAACTCCAAGTCATGGGTCGATACCCCTTCTCATAATCCTTTAGCTGACGTGATGCATAGGCAATGACCTTGCCATTCTGCATCAGCACGCAACCTAAACCCTTATGTGAGGCATCACTATAGACTACGAAATTTCTCGTACTATCCGACAAGGACAACACAGGCGCAGTACTCAACCTCTTCTTCAGCTCCTGGAAACTTTTCTCACACTTTTCCGTCCAAAAAAACTTAACTGTTTTACTAGTCAAATTCGTCAACGGAGTTACGATTCTAGAAAAGTCTTGGATAAATCTCCGAGAATAACCTGCTAATCCCAAGAAACTCCTCACTTCAAAAGGCATCTTCGGCTGATCCCAATTAATTACCACTTTATCCTTAGACTGATCCATCGAAATCCCATCTTTGTCGATCACGTGGCCAAGAAATTGCACACGTTCCAACCAGAATTCGCATTTTGAGAATTTTGCATAAAGCTTCTCTCGCCTCAGCGATTCCAACGTTAGTCTCAAATGTTCGGTGTGTTCTTCCTCAATCTTAGAATAAACCAGGATGTCATCTATGAACACCACCACGAACTTATCTGGGAATGGCTTAAACACCCTGTTCATTAAGTCCATAAATGCAGCTGGGGCATTCGTCAAACCAAATGACATCACCAAGAACTCGTAATGATCATACCGAGTCTTAAAAGCTGTCTTCGGTATATCTTCTCTCCTCACCTTCAACTGATGATACCCGCTTCTCAAATCAATTTTTGAGAAGTATTTAGCACCCTTCAGTTGATCGAATAAGTCGTCGAACCTAGGTAAAGGATACCTATTCTTGATCATAACTTTGTTTAATTCCCTATAATAAATGCAAAGTCGCATCGATCCATCTTTCTTCTTCACGAATAAAACTGGAGCTCCTCACGGCGAAACGCTCGGTTGAATATACTTCTTGTCCAGCAGGTTCTTGTAGTTGAACCATCAGTTCCTTCATCTTGACTGAAGCCATTCGGTACAGAGCTTTAGAAATCGGAGCAGTCCCCGACGCTAAGTCGATCACGAACTTTATCTCCCTATCCGGCAGAAGTCCTGGCAAATCGTCCAGAAACATGTCCACAAACTCCCTAACCACTGATATCTCTTCTAACTTCAGGCTCTCCTTACGCGTATCTACTATGTAGGCTAGATATCCCACACAGCCTTGCGTCAAAAGTTTCTTGGCTTGCATAATCGTCAGACAACTCGCTTGTCTAGGCAATTTACTACCTTAGAACACTACCTTTGACGGAGTCATAAGGTTTACGGACATCTTCTGACAGTCGATTACCGCCCCATGGTTGAACAACTATTCCATACCCAGTATGACATCGAATTCCCCAAGTTTTATCAGAATCAAATCTACCCTCAGTTCTTGACCCTTAATGTCCAATCTACAGTTCTTGTAAACAAACATAATAGGAACAATCTCCCTATTCGCAATCTCTATGTTTAAGGGATAAACTAAATCCTCTATAGGTAAGTCTAGGGTCTTAGCAAAATCATCAGATATGAATGAAAAAGTAGCACCCGAATTAAATAATACATATGTATTTATACTATTGACCGGAATAATACCTGCCACCACATCTTTTGACGGCACAGCGTCCTGCACCGTTATGTTGAATGTGCGGGCAGTGGGTTAAATGGCTTGCAGTGGCGACGGTCCAGCGATAGTCAGAGTGCTGTCGCTGCCATTTCCTCCATTCCCTATTGACCCTATCGCTGGCTTCGTAGGGAAGCTACAAGCCATATGATCCTTGGATCCACATGTGTAGCAAGCTCCTTTCTTCGAGTTCGGGTAATTTGGTGCAATGTGGCCTTCCTGACCACAGTTGTAGCACACTCGCTTCCCCTTCATGCACACTCTAGTGTGATTCTTCTCGCATGTAGCACATACTTCGAACTTCCGCTTTTGCTGGCCTCCCTGCTGATTCCCAGCAGAGGTATTGTCGTTCCATTTCCTTTTCTGATTGATAGCCCCGCTACCACCAGCCTTGTTTTCCGTCTCAATCTTCTTTTTCTTATCCTGATTGAATTTAGTCACGGTGTCACTCCCTCCTTCAGCGAGAATGGCCTTTTCCAGTACAGCTGCAAACGTGTTCAGCTGGAACATGGAGACCTTACTGTAGAGCCAGGGTTTCAGTCCCCACTTAAACCTCCTCGCCTTCCTAGCGTCAGTGCTGACCTGGTAAGTAGCGAACCTGGCCAACTCGTTAAACTTTGCGGCGTATTTCGACACCGTCATCCCTCCCTGCTTAAGCTCTAGAAATTGGACCTCCATCTGGTCCTGCGAGCTAACGGGAAAGTACATTTCAAAGAACATCTCTTTGAAACGCTCCCACGGTATCTCTCTTTCACCCTCTCTGGTCTTGTTAGCTTGCCACCAGAAACTAGCATCCGACTTCAACATGAAAGTCGCGAATGCCGTCTTCTGGTCTTCACCGACTCTAGCAACGTCGAAGACCTTCTCCATTTCCATTACCTACGTCTGGGCATCTATAGGGTTTACCGATCCCTTGAACTCCGGCGGTCTTACTGTCTTAAACTCTTTAAACATCGTGCCCTGCACTTGAGGCTAATTCGCAAGGGCTCCTGTCAGTAGGTTCACCAACTGTTGAACCGAGTTGGGATTTGTCCCATCGTTATTGTTGTTGTTCGTCAAACCCTCGGGGTTTTGATGTGTAGGTCTTCTTCTAGGAGGCATTTTCTGTTAAGAAATATTATTATTAGCTCCTCAACTAAATTCTTAAGTATTCAAGTTTGTACTTATACAATTAAATAACTCAGTTTGTATATGAACACATAGCACATCAATAACTTCTTTTATTCATTACTCGTAGTTTTTGAAAAATATAGAATAGATAGCATCTCTGCTATTTACATCATCTTTCCTGAACTGGAACAAGTTGCAGGATTACATTATTATCTCATCCCATTCTTATCTCAAATTATGGGATTTACATTTATTTAATACAAAAAGAAATACCTAATTAAGAGCCCTACTGTCTAGGCATGTTAAGACGTCACACAGCCTCTTTGCGTTCTTCCTCCATCACCCAAAACATTGTCCTTCGGTCCACCACGTACTATGGTAAACCTTGGAACTGAGCTGGGTAATATAAGACACGATCATGGGCCCTATCCGTATGGAAAGCGTATTCTAACTCCCTCAGCTTGGCCCTCTTGGCTTCAGCCTCATCTTCAGCTCGATCGGCTCATTGAGTAGCCCTCACGCTTGTTTCTTCTGCTCTGGCACGCTTTGTTAACTCTTCCTGGATGTCTTGTTTCAGCTTTGCTAGCTCAGCTTGGGCCTCGTCTCTATCAGTCTCTACGTGGATTAGCTTCCACTACACTTCTCCTAGATTACTATCCATCTCTTTAATAGTCTCATCCCACTACTATATAGTAGTCTGACTCTCGTCCAACAATTCCTGAAGCATCATGTTGCGGTCGTAGATTGCCTCGTACATCTCAGCACTAGTAGAGTGAGGTTGAAATTCCTCCTCGAGATCCTCTTCCTCCTCTGACTCATCCTCGTCCTCCTCCTCTGGAATATGTGTCAGCTCATGCTCCCAACCAGCTACGGTGATCACTGGAGATGGCTCTCTCCTAACTAGCTGCTCCCAGACAACATGGATGTCTCGGGTCTACTCCTCTCTAGGCACCTGAGGTATATCCTCCCTAGCCTGACTGGACTCTCCAACGTTCGTCATCCTGACAAAAGAATTTTAAAGTTTATTATTACATGATATCGAGTCATCACTCTTCGGATACATAAATGTAAACACATAGCACATAAGGTAGTTTATTATCTTTACCTATCACCACTATCTTTTCGATCTTCCTATAAGGCTACTACCTAAGGTTTCCCCCCCCCCCACCTAAGGTTTATAACCTACTGCTTTGATACCAACCCGTGACAACCCCAAATCCGGATACTTCGTTTCCACAAGATTTGGTGTTCACTTTCTAAAAAAAACATACATCTACCAAATAAATAGGAATGTAAAATAAATTACAACCTCATCAATAAATAAAATCTTCCTTATGAAAAAGGATTACAACTTTAATCCAAAACTATCCCAGGTTTGCTAACCTTAACATAACAAATAAGTGCAGAAATAAAACATCATAAACTAGGTCTTATTACAATCAAGATTCAAGATAACAAGTCTTCACTTGCCCATCTTTCCTTTCCCTTTACTTGTTGACGGTATGTCAACATTCTCGGCTTTAACTGCAAGGGGTTATAAAATATGCAAGAGTGAGCAACCAAAAGCTCACTTGAAATGTACAATGATATGCCATGATCGAATAACTTCAAAAGAATTTGAATAACTTTTCTTTCGTCAAAATAAGGAATTGAATAATAATTCTTTCATCATATTTAGAATTCGAATATATAATTTATCTGAGGGTCATACGATCTTGAACTATGTCCTAGGTTATAAATATTTCTATTTAAACCTTTAACAGTCATTGAGACTATGGACCTTTAACTCATACTTAGGGGGATCAGCCCTTCGTACCATGTATTGTGCACAAAACATTCAACACTTTCGCGTAGTAACCTCCCCTAAGGAATAGGGTTGTTCATCTCAGTATTTGGGTACAAGTCCGCACCAAAGAAAGTTTAGTTTGGATGATTAAAAGGAAATTTAGAGTTTCAACTATCATCAACTAAGGAGTAGTTGAATCAACTCACAATACTTTAACAGTTCGATAATATAAGAATCATGAACTAATGTAAGATACAACAATAGATTTCATAATAACTAGACATACTTTGGAATAACTGAAAGCATTTGAAAGATTGGTGGATCTTGCTTGAACAATTAAGTCAAGATCACAACATTATGACAATAACCTCAATACTTGTGCATTATGAACATTAGAATACAATATAACTTGTACAATACATAACAAGTTAAGAATTAGAAATAAACTTGCATGATATAATGAGCAAGGTTAGAAACTTGCACAATGAAAAGATACAATGATAAAGCTTGTATAACGTACAAGAACGGTTTAGAAAACTTGCACAATATAAACAACAAGTTTAGAGATAAGAAACTTGCCTCAAGCGCAAGCTACACTTTAATAAATAAAATCACTTCCACAATTACCCTACACATTACATTACGTTTAAAACATCTATTAGTACCTAACTATAACGGTCAAACCGTTGAACTTCTTACTTAAGTTCAACTCACAACGTTATTCACAACATAAGTTGTTAACTAGTCACAAATATGAGTTTAACTCACGATCATACACATATAACACTTCAAACTATTATATCGTACTCTAGGATAATAATTCCAAGTACACACATAATATAATAATGTAAGACTTCAAATTATCTTAAACACATCAAAAGTATGTTATTTCATTATCTATTACACTTAACAAGTCATCAATATACGTTAGCTAAACAAACACGGCACAAAAACTCAACGAAGCAAAAACAAAAACCCCGGACAGCAAGGTGCCCTGCTGGGGCAGGTCTTCCAAGGGTAAAAGCCCCGCTGGGGCGGGGCCCACTACTGGTGGAAACCCCCCAGCTCGAGAACGGCAGAGAAATAAGCCAATTTGGCTTATTTCTTCACACCGAAATCTGATTTTTCTCAACATGATGTACATGAAACTTAATGACAACAAATTTTTAGACTCTTAGCATGATTATAACTTACAAAATCATTACAACACATAATCAAAAACCCAGTTTTCATGATTTTTGAAGAAAAACACAATATCAAGCGTTCTTGACGAAAATTGCTATTGCGAATTCGTTTTTAAACCAATTCATGAAATTCCAATTGTAATAACTCTAATTCTTAACATATTAAGATAACCCATAATCAATTTAAACAATAATCAATAATCAAACACCAATTTGATAGTTTAAAAGGCTATTTTCAAAATTAGTTTACAGTAAATCATTATAAACATGATTTCTTCTTGTTCATTGAAAATTCATGGATTGAATTGCTAAAAAAACTATATAACTCATATACAAACATGCTATAACACATATCACACATAAATTTCATGCTCACATCAATTTTGTGAAAACAATTTTTTACAGAGAGTTCTAAACTATGAAGATATTGAAAAATACAATTAAAAGTTATGGAGTTTATGATTATACCTTTTTCTAGCTTGGATTAGGAGAAGAGATAGAGATGATGATGGTGTATAGTTCTCCTCTTGCTTTCTGAAAGCTTCTTCTTCTTCTCTCTTCTTCTTCTCTGAGTATTCTCTCTAACTCTCTCTGTTTTTTTCTTTCTTTGTTTTATAAAACTAACTGACTAACTTTTAAACTAATGTATATTATAGATATATAATATACACATACATATATAATATATATATGTGTAACTTATAATATTAATATAGCTAATAAGTAATATACTAATTGCTATACTAACTACTACTTATTACATAGGATACAAAAAATTGAATTTGAAAAGCCATAAGGCCATGTTTGGCAAAACCACATTATTTTTAAAAAATAGATTTTTATTAATTATGGCCATGTTTGGTAAAAACAAGTTTAAACCAAAAGTAAGGGCCTTATTTGGTAAAATCAATTTAAAACCCTTTTCAATTCTTTTAATAAATTCTTTAACCTATGGTTTAAATGCTACACTTTATTTAATTAAATTGTAACCTTCTAATTCAATTAAATAAAAACTAACATTCATTACTTAATTAAAATTGCACATAATACTAAATTGTCACACACTTGCAATTTTCTTAATAATCATAATTCATGCAACAATTAGTAAATCACTATAAACACTTAGCACATAATATTACTCTAATTTAATTATTCTCAATTAAATTAGAATTATGCTACACCATTACTTACATATCCATTTAATTAATTCTATTGTACTTAATTAAATTACTCCACAACAATCACACAATTTATTTATTTAGCTCTAAAAATAAATCAAATAAAATATTTATTTAATTCAATAAATATTTACAATTAATATATAAAATTCTCATTCATTACAAGTGGTCCTAACAGTAGAAACTAACTACTCTACCAACTCCTCTCCTATAACCATTGAATTCTTCTTCTTCCCATTAGTTTAAAATGGTGTAGAAAATTAATGTATATGCAATGCAAGTTCTATAAATATAGCTCCTATCTTCTCAAAAATCAATTGCTGAGATTTCTAAGTGGAGCTAATACAAGTATATTGTGAGATTAAGAGGGAGTATAGCAGAGTAGTGAGGTGTCTGAGATTAAGGAAAACAAATTTGTTCAAGCTTTAAAGGTTTAACTCTCATTGTGTTCTTCATTTCTGAATTTCAATAAATTCTTGATTATATATGAATTCATGATAATTGGATATAGGATTGTTGTCAACTTGTTATAGAAGTTAGTAGGCATGTTTGGAATGCAACATGATTAGAATTAAACGTGATACACGATGAAAATTGTGTTTGAGTTTTGTGCTCTGTCATTGTAGAAGCCGTTCGTGGAACTGTCCAGGAAGGGCTTAGCTACGCCCCTCTTCAGTATAAATATAGCGCAGCTGAGCCAGCTGTTGAGTCTGAAACTATCTTGGAGCAGCGCAGCTGTGCCACTCCCACAGTATATATCAGCGCAGCTGCGCCATGAATCAGAAAGGAATTTCAATTTTAATTAAAATCTGATAAGTTTAGCATGCTAGTTTAACTTATATATGCATAAAAATAGATATGATATGTGGTTCAATGGTTCCTTGATAAGAATGCATTGCTTTAGCATGATTAGTGTATGTTTTGAAAAGAGACTTGAAGATTTTGAAAACAAATCTAGACTAACCTTGAGACTTTTGAATTCTGATATTTGTAGCTTGTGTAAATGGCTTAGTCATGCATACAAGTAAGTATGGCATATGGTCTTGAGTACCTTTGCATATCATGAGTTGCTTAAATGGTTATTTTTCCAAAGATTATATAAAGGTTTTGAAAGCAAACTTTGACAAAACTCGTGTACCTTAGATTCTAATCTTGATAGCATGTATGCGAAGTCTAGCTATGCATGACATAAGATTCAAAGTTGTTTCGTATGTGTTAGATTGCTTTGATTTGGTTTAAAATAATTTCAAAGGCAAACTCGGATAGTTTTGCAAACTAAGTTTTATAAACGTGGAGTGGTTATATTTTAACCTTGTAAGCATGTGTAGATACATGTATAGATAAGCATGACAAGTGATTCAAAGTTGCCTTGCATGATTAGTTTAAGTATGATATGGATTTTAAAAATAAAACTTAGAAAGTTTTAAAAGTAAGATGGGTGAACATTGAGTTACTTACATTCTGACTTTATGTGCAAGCATGATAGGACTTGTATGCCTCTAGTCATGATTAGTATATGCAGCCAGCTAGTTAGACGTGATATGCATTACATGAGCATGTTTTAAAGTAAGTTTTAAAGATTAACTATACTAGCTATATGTAAATACATTAGATGTATGTGAGCATGTGTATTGAAGGATGTTTAGCATGTCATGTGTCAGTACCTATGCATGCTAGAAGACCAAAGTAGAACCAGAAAATAAAACCCAATTCTGGACAGACTAAGGAAGGGCGGAACTGTGCCCATCCCAAGGCTAAATGCAGCACAGCTGCGCCACAGGGCACTGCTACCTGACTGTTGTAAAAGTAATCTGAAACTGGTAGTATGCGTACATTGTTAATTCTAAGTTATAAAAACAGAGTCTAAATGATGCCTTGAGTGTTTATTGATGTAATGATGATATAAAACCCGGAATTGATAAATTTTCCTAAGGTTTGCAAAACGCAAGAACAGGGTTGATTATGTATCTATGAGTTTTAATTATGTGTCAAACACATAGAGAGTCAAGAGTTTATGAATGTTGATATTAAGTATGGTTAAGGTATACCTATACATACCTAGCTATTATAAGAGTATGATAAGGAAGTGAAACAAAGGTTCTAAGAACCAAGATAGAAAATAATGTAACAATTGTTATTTCATTAAGAATGTATGAATGTATGACTAATGGGTATGAATCCATGATTATATAACTGTGTAGGAATACCCGCAGTGCAGATAGCTTTAAGCAGTTAAGTCGTAGTTGATAAACTACAAATCAGGCAAGTCTTTCAGTTCTTAATTCATATATAAATTCGATAACTGTTAGTTGAATTTATTATGCTATGATGATGTTGACTTATATATGAATTGTATATGAGATATGTTTGAGATTCAAAGTTGATCTTTGATGATATATTTGTGAAGTTAATCTCTATGCCTGTTATGTGAGAAGTAGCATGCGTAGTATGTTTAAATGATTATGAATGCATGAACTGAGCATGATATTATATGCTATGTGATGCATGAAACTGTTAGAATTGCTGAGCTATCGAGCTCACCATTGCAAATAACCATTTTTGTAGGTTAAGGACTCACGGTAAAGATTACGTGTTCCTCGATTGATAGAGTTCGATCGTATCGAAGGAGATTGATTTATTTATTTAAATATATGCTCTTGAACCATGTTTAGGTTCTAGTAGATGTACATGATAGTAGTTTATAATGTTTAATACATGTTGAGTTGTAAGTTGTACTATCAATATATATAGAGAATATCGAATTGAGATGTAAAAGTTTACACAGTAATTCGAATAGGATGAATAATAACATAAGTTGATTCAAGGATATGTAATTGATTCAAGTTATGAAATCAATAAAAGATTTTATTCAAAGGATATTGAAAAGTTTAAATTATTCTGCATTTTTATAATATCGAATATGATGTAAAGGCAAGAATGGTAAATGACCGACATTGGAACTTATAAAAGTTTAGGGTCATTATACAGATCCTGGAAATGGAAGGAATTTATATTCTAAATTGTAATAAAGTAAAGTTATATTCTTTAAGTATGAATAAAAGATGTAAATATTTGGATAATAGTATCGTGACTGCACCGGTTCTGAGGTAATAAAAGGGTCCCGGATTTTGGGGCGTCACAATAGTGAACTCTCAAGACAACATTGCAGATCCATTTACTAAAGCTTTAACATAACAGCAGTTTGATCGTCACTTAGAGAAGATGGGTATGAGATACTGTGGCGATTGGCTTTAGTGCAAGTGGAAGATTGATAGTAGTGTGCATACAAGCCAATCATGTATCATGATAAAACACATACTTTGTAAACAATCTTATTTATTTATTAATAAAAGAATTCATTTATTAAAGACATTTAATTATCTGCATGATGCTTTTTTTATAATATGTAAATAACCTATAGTTTTAAGCAAGCTTTTAGAATCATAATGTTGATCATGCTAATGAGATCTAAATTCTTAGAAAGCTTAAAACTAAAATAGTTCCCAATCGTTGGATTACTAAAAAGGGGATTAGTAAATCCGGATAGATTGGTACATATGTTGCTTGCTTATTGGATGAGGATGATTGATCTCATGATCATTTGTGTGGAGGCACTAAAGCAAGTATGTAGGTGCTTATTGGAGAATAAGTTCAGTAAACGTGACTAGCTATGAAATTCTTAATGGAGTTTTACTTGCCTATCAATAGGAATTCCTAATGTGATAGTAGTACAAGTGATCCTTGGACTTGAGATCATCATAGTATCTTATATGTAATGAATTATACTTTGACTTATTCCTTAAAACCCTTAGGGTATATCAAAGGGTATGCTTGGGTATAATGAGTTACATATAGAGATAATGAATGATCAATAAAGAATCTACCACTTCTAGTAAAAGAAGAGATATGTCATATGTGATTCGTTAAATGACAACCCAGTAGTCCTTGGCCAAGGCAGAATGAAATTAGAAAGGAGTTTCTAATTTGTATTATTTGGAGTTGTGCATTTTCTGATCGAAATACATATAATTAAATAAAATAAGACTTAAAAGTAATTTCATATCTTTTATTTAATTGGGACATTGTATGGTGAAAGGATTGAATTATTCAGTAACTATTTACTCACATATTCTTTTATGATTGATGTTGAAATTTATATTATCTGAAAAGTCGTTGATCGCTAGAGAGACTTATCCCTATTGTAAAATAAATATTATTTATTTAAATAGATTATTAGTTTTATTTATTTATTTAAATAAGATTAGAATTGTTCTAATTGATTTATTCACAACCGATTTAATATGGAGAACCTAAAGTGTCACACTATAAAAGGAAGAATAATTATTTAAGAAGATAATGGCATAATCATAATAATGTATTAAGTGTAATTAATTTAATCTATGGTAATAGAAAAAATTAAATAGCTTAATGTTTATTACTTAATATTTTGGAAATATTAAATATAAATTAATAAGAGGAGTCTTATTAATATTATTACAATTATTATTATTTTAATTTCTAAAGGAGTTTAGAAATTAATTTAATATAAGTACTCTCATTTATTCCTAATAAGATTAGGAGACAAATTAATTAAAGGAGTTTTAATTAATTAATCCCAATATGTTGGGAAGCCTAATTAATTAAAGGAGTTTAATTAATTAAATAAAATCCTATGTCTAATAGGATTAGAAGGGTTGACCAATATCTATTTAAGAGGAGTCTTATGTTAGATATCAGTTAATGCAATTCTAATTGTTAGAGAGTACTCCTTTTCTATAGAGGATAGAAAACTAGGGTTTAGCCGACCACCCTCCTTCTTGAATAATTCCTTTTCCTTAGTGGATCACCTCTAGAGACCAAACACTTGAGCGGCTAACGTTGATCAAAGGAAGGAATATACCTCGGATATTCAAGGAGATCGCAACGAACAAGGAGTTAAACTTGTACCTGTGGAAGCTTCGTTCTACAAGAGTATGATTCCATAACTTCTTATTTATCATTTTAAATTAATAATTTGCATAAAGGATGATCCGGTTAATAGTTTTATAGAAATCTTTAAAACTCTGATATATCATGCTTTCGCTAAGTTTGCAATTTAATTGCGCCATAATTTCATACAAACCCAACAGCCGCATGTTGTGTTCCTTTTGGGTTGAGAAATATTTGAGGCTTTTATGATCTGTATATATCTCCACTTTCTCCCCATACAGGTAGTGTCTCCGTATCTTTAGCGCGAAAACGACTGCTGCCAACTCTAGATCATGAGTAGGATAATTTCTCTCATATTTTTTGAGTTGTCGTGAGGCATAGGCTATGACTTTCCCATATTGTATGAGAACATATCCTAAACCTTTACCTGTAGCATCGTTGTAGATGACAAATCCCTCTGAACCTGATGGTATTGTCAGAACAGGTGCTGAAATGAGTCTCCTCTTGAGTTCTTGGAAGCTTTTCTCACATTCCTCGCTCCATCTGAATTTTGTATCTTTTCGAGTCAGCTGAGTTTTAATCTTTAACTTATGATATCCAGAACGAAGATCGATCTTTGAGAAGAATTTAGCACCTTAAAACTGGTCAAACAAGTCATCAATGCGATGTAACGGATACCTATTTTTGATGGTGACATGGTTCAACTCTCGATAGTCAATACAAAGTCGCATACTCCCGTCTTTTTTCTTTACGAATAAAACAGGAGCACCCCATGGCGATGTACTAGTACGAATAAAGCCGATGTCTAACAACTCCAGTGGTTGGACCTTTAACTCCTGAAGTTCAATAGGAGCCATTCGATATGGGGTTCTGGAAATGGGTTTTGTACCGAATTCAAGGTCAATAAAAAATTCAACTTCACGTTCTGGGGGTAGGCCAGGAAGTTTTTTGGGAAATACATTAGGGAATTTATTAACAACAGAAATATCATTCAAATCTGACGTATTCTTGTTTAAATTGGTGGCATGGGCTAAGAAAGCTTGACATCCGTTTTTCAATAAACGAATGGCTTTATGACTTGAAATGACAGTTATTTATTTATTTTGGTTTGGTTGCTTGAATTCGCATAACAGGCTGGTTAGAAATATGAAAGCTAACGACCTTACGAATGTCGACGTCGGGAAAAAAATCCGTGGGTCGGGTCACAACTCAAATCTTTCTCTCTTCCTATGTTATGTCTACCCTTACTCTTTTTATTGTGAAAAAGGTTTTAAAGGGTTTTTTTAGGAAAAGGCCAACATGTATCATGTCGACGATTTGAGTGTTTTACAGAGTCGCCAGTTGGTAGATTTGAAATGGTTGTACCAACTCAACCGATTTTTGTTTAAAAAGAGGCCCAATTGCTGGACACTGTCGAAACTTGATCTTTGAAACCAAAGTTCTGAGTTCTGGGGCTTGGTTAAGTGTGGGGAAGGTGTTAGGCACCCCACAACTCCCGTGTAAACAAGGTACCGCATCTTTTCAATATTTCCCCTTTAAATCTGCAATGTGTGTGTGAATGCTAGAAGAAATTGGGCCTATACTTTGATTAAAAGTATGTTTATGCATCGTTGAACCTATATACGAAGGGTTTGATTTGATTTACAAAAAGTCTTTAATTTGATTTGCAAAAGTGTTTGATTTGATTTGCAAAAGCTGCTTTTTTCGATAAGATTATTGAAATGATGTTTTGAAAGCAGGTTTTCAAACCCTTACGCTAACAAAGAAATTGAAATATATCGATACTTCAGCTTTATCTTTTCAGCCTTTTGGTTCAATTTGAATGGCGATTGTCGGGCTGCGAAGCATCCTCAACGACAAAATATATACAAGTTTTGGTCTTCTCATAGGCATGACAGCCATCGGAGTGACTCTGACACGACAAACTATATTTTCACTATGTTGAGACCTTAAATCCGGATAACAGTTTTAAGGTCTTTTGTATGTACATTTTTACAAAAAAACTGGCAGGATACATTTGTAAAGTGGAGTTTGTCCATCGTGGGAATCAGATTCTGATTTGTTTCATCATGAATTCCACGATTCCTAGGCTCACATAAGGAAGCCAATAAACCTGCACAGCTCAAATTTGTACAAAAATATATCCAAATATCTCCAGAACCAAGGATTCATCAGTAAATCCTGGCTCGCACATAGCCGAAGCATCTCGTTCCCACTAGAGAGCGATCTAAAGGCCGCGAGTTAGCTTTTATAACTGAAACTAGAAAAATGCTAGATTTAAATAAATCTCAGCCATTCTAGCTTCCCAGATCTGTCTAGACCTATTTTAAACCATTTGAAAGCTAGAGTTGGCGAGATTTAAAGAAATCTAGTTCGCCCGCAGAAATGTCAATGCCGATTCATATCAAATGAATATTTAAAGCAACAAATGAATAAAATGAGTAAAGCAATATATATATATATATACTTACATATATACGAAAGTTGTAAAGGGCGATGGGTTTTCACTCTGATGCCCGGACTGGAATGTAAATATATGTATGTATATATATATATATATATATTTATAAAAGTTGTAAAAAGCCACGAAATGATCCAGGCTTGACAGAATGGGAATATATATATATATATATATATATATATAAAAGCGGTAAAGGGCGACGGACATTCTATTCTTTGCCCGGGCTAGAATTGAAATATATATATATAAGCTGTAAAAGAGCCACAAAATTAACCAGGCTCGACAGCATTAAAATATATATATATATATATATATATATATATATATATATATATATATATATATATATAAAGGCTGTAAAAGGGCAATGGACATTCTATCCTAGGCCCATATATATATAAAAGTTATAAAAGAGCCACAGAATTAACCAGGCTCGATAGAATTGAAATATATATATATATATATATATATATATATATATAACCTGTAAAAGGGCAATGGACATTCTATCCTAGGCCCATATATATATAAAAGCAATAAAAGGTCACGAAATGATCAAGGCCGAACTAGAATTTAAATATAGACGAAAAATAGTCAACCGGGACTAGGAAGATAACCTAGTCCGGTGAAGGTGCCTATATATATATATATATGTATATATATATATATATATATATATGTATGTATATATACATACATATATGTATATATATATATATATATAAAAAGCAGTAAACTACCGCAGATTTGACATCCAGGCTTGACAGAATTGAAATGTTAGTATATATATAGTTAAATATATACAAAAAAAAAAACCAAATCTGGACTGGGAAGATAACCCTATCCGTCGAAGTTGCTCAAAACGAAGATATTAGTATATAAAAGCTGTTAGAAGTGACGGATCGTCAATTCGAGTTGTAAAAATGCCAAAAAATGTGTTTAGGTACTAAAATGTACCAAAAGTTAGCAAAACCGGCCACAGAACTGAGTTCCGGGCATATTTAGAAAACGAAACTTGATATGCAAGTGTATAACAGCGTAATGAAGTAATATAAACTTGCTGAACGTAAAAATACTCACAATGGACAGCTTCATCGGCTTTTTATCAAATCGTAGGCTTCAAACGTCCGTTTCTACCAGTTAATTTTTGATATGTGGTAGTATGTGGGTATATCTACGTGTTAGAGTGAAAATTTTTGAATTTGAAAGACAAAAAAATGGCTGAAAAACCAAACGGGCAGGGGTTCAGAGCATTTTTTAAATTGTTAAATGAGCTAGGGGTCACCACTTATTTTTAGACCTAGAAGAAGCAACTCTACCTGCGACAGCCGCAGTTAGAGGTGTGGCTCCACGTGGCCGGGCCCGTGTGGCTGGTCCATTGCATCGAAGTACGTGTACTCCAAGCAACGCGAGGTCAAATTCAAAACTCTCTAACTTTTGATCGGAGCATCCGTTTGAGGCGTGATGTACCTTTCCAGAAATCCCTCATCGAGCGCGTTGCAATGATATGGGAGAAAACCTTTTCCAAGTCTAAAAAGACGGGTTCATAACCAGGTCTTTGATTCCTCGTAGTTTGTCCATTGAGCTGTCTTGCACTGTTTTCACTCGGGATCATCGTTATGGTTCGTTCTGACCTTGGTGGCATCGATTCGGCATGATTTTGATCGAATCGGCTTTAAATTGGTAAAATGATCATTTTGCCCCTCCTGGGGTTGCCTTCAATGTCGGCATAGCCTTTCGCTGACTTCTTGGGGTTGTTTCCAAGGTTTGGATCCCAGTTAATTCTGTTTGTCCTTAGGGTTGTCTCCGAGACTGACTTGGTCCTTCCAGGTTTTTCCTTGGAGATGTTGTGAGGCTTCAAGATTGTTTCCGAAGTTGATCTGACCTCCCGAGTTGAGACCAGGGCTGATCTGTACTTCCCGGGTTGAGACCGGGGTTAATTTGATAGCTCGGTATTGAGACCAGGGTTGAATTGATGGCCCGGTATTGAGACCGGGGTTGAACAGATGGCCTGGTATTGAGACTGGGGTTGAATTGATGGCCCAGTATTGAGACCGAGATTAACTGATGGCCCGATATTGAGACCGGGGTTGAACTGATGGCCCGGTATTGAGACCGTAGTTGAACTGATGGCCGGTATTGAGATCGTGGTTGATCTGATGGCCCCGTATTGAGACCGGGGTTGATCTGATGGCCCAGTATTGAGACCGGGGTTGAACTGATGGCCTGATATTGAGACCGGGGCTGAACTGATGGCCCAGTATTGAGACCAGGGTTGAACTAATGGCCCAGTATTGAGATCGGGGTTGAACTGATAGCCCGGTATTGAGACTGGGGTTGAACTGATGGCCTGGTATTGAGACCGGTATTGAGACCGGGGTTGAACTGATATCATTCTTGCCCTCCTACAATGTTAGTAACAGGGAAACGACATTTTGATTGTCTACAGATTCCCCTCTTTATCATGTTCATGCAATGTAGTGGAATGAAAAGGATAAAGATTGCTAGACACTAGAAATGCAAATGCAAATGCAAAGACAAAGCAATGCATGGCAGGATACGCGATAAATGTTAGATACCTTCAAGGGGATAGGGTTATCACTGATTGATTGTTAGTTTCTACTGGGATAATGTCACCCGTGATAACCCTTGTTGCAGTATTATCATACGGTTGCTGGTAGGACATCAAAGTTAAGCTATCACAGACTATTCTCGTCACTTTCTGCTGGGGATGATGTCATTCGTGATAGCTTTGTTGACTCTGACGGGGATGACATTATTAATGCTACCTTGGATTGAGACCAATGGTTTCCCACGCCTGTCGATACTCTTCATGGGGCATATTTTCCTTCCAGTTGATGCCGTTGTACCTTTCTGTCGATTTCTCCGCTAAGGATACATCTCGGTTATCGAGTTACCTCAGTGTGTGCTTTCGATGCCTATCTTGATGATAATTTACACCGATAGTTGGCAATAGGGGTTTGAATCACCAATCCTTCTTGGTACTCCCTTTGAGGATGTGTATAACAGATTTCATCATCGGGGATGTATTATTATATTGCTTCCGTCACCGAATCACTTTCGATGCTTCGCGGGGGTTGTGCCAATGGCTGAGACGTCGCTGGGGTTGAGCCAACAGCTGATACTTCGTTGGGGTTGAGCCAACAACTAAACTGTCATTGGTTTTTACCCGACGCTTCCCTAGGGTTGTGCCAATGGCTAAAATGTCATCGGTCAGTACCCGACCCTTCGCTGGGGTTGTGCCAACGGCTAAACTGTCATCGGTCAGTACCCGACGCTTCGCTAGGGTTTGTGCCAACGGCTGAACTGTCATCGGTCAATACCCGACGCTTCACTGGGGTTGTGCTAACGACTAAACTATCATCGATCAGTACCCAACGCTTCACTAGGGGTTGTGCCAATGGCGAAACTGCCATCAGTCAGTACCCGACGCTTCAAAAGTGACAGTTTTCGTCATATTTTTCACAGTTTTTCGGAAGTTTTTCAGCATTTTCATCATTGGTCCCTGGACACTGCTTTGGGATAAATACCAATGGCTTTCAGGAAGTTCCCCTTTTTGTCAGGATTCCACTGCTTAAACGCATGATTTCAAGACAAACAGCTCAATCGCGTAACGAATTTTTTCTCAGATTTGACTTTTCAGCTCATATAAACTATATTTCAACTCAAACTGAACCGAGCCGGAGGGAGCGCGGCCCACCCTGGGGAACCGCAGGTAGAGGTACGGCAGCCGCAGGTGGGCTCGCTTCTACCTGCATTTTTAAAATGGGCAGCAGCGGGCTCATAAACTCATTTTCATTTCAATTTTCAAACGGAATCCGATTTTATTTTTCAGATCTACCAAGTTCAGGAAGCTTTTTTCAGATTTTGTCAGCGGTTGCGTGTTCTGTACATCTCAGGTAATATATTACATCCTTTTTTCGTAAGTTTTGACCGTTAAAAGCATGTAAACCACGTAGGGTGCTTGTAGACGCAATGTATGAAAAATATATGCCTAGATGACCTGCTAAAAATTTCCTGACTTCATAAGTATGCATATTTTACTGTAATGCATGTTTTGAAGTAAGAAAAATAAGATTCTGAGACAGTCATATTTTCCTTTTTTTGATCAGTTTAATTATCCTTTTTGGGGCCTAATGAGCCTGGATTTTCAACTAAAAATGTTCATGATAATTTGGCTACCATGCAAAGTTTACTTTTGATTTTATTTCATAAATATGAACTATTCCTGTTTTTAGGAAGGTGTGATACTAAATGGTTACCTAGACATGCCTGTGTGCATGCAGACAGTCCATTTTACAAAGGAAACTCTGGCGAAATTTTTTCAAAAGCCCGAGCATTTAATAAACATGTAATTTTGACTCCATTAGGGATTTTTGATGGACCCAGGCATGTTTTTAGGATTTATTTTGTGAAAAACATGCAGTTTTAACTCTACTGGAGATTTTTGACTGACCCATGCATGTTTTAGGACTTAGAAATGCATAAAATATTGATTTAAATTAATAAGCCACAGGTTTTAGGCTTACCACACCCTTTCTGAGGTGATTTGGAGACTTTGCCCAGGTGATGGACCAAGACAAACCCGACAGTGCTAGCAGGGTAGTTTCAGGAGTTAGACGGAGATGAGCTTCTGATATTCCTCAGTCGCGTCCAGCCCGACCGCCTCGCAGGTTGGCAGAGTTGGTGATTCGTCCTGCCTAGAATGATCTGTCGGTCGATATAGATGATGAGGATGCTCCATTTGCTGCTCCTGTCCCAGCTCAGGCCCCACGCGCGGAGCTTCCAGACATTATGGTGCTGACCCAGGAGCTATTGGGCGACTTTAGTCGTCATCCTTCGAGATTTCTCTATGCCAACGAGGTGACTGAAGCTTTCTTCTCTCTAAATTTTCTTTCTTTCTTTTGCCATTCTCGAGACGCAGGCTTTTGACATGGGTTGGCTTTGGATGCATGTTCCTGGCTTCATACAGCCTCGCGGGAACTGGTTCAATGTACACTCTCTATACCACACCCTGAACCAGGACTACAGGGACATTGTTGATACCTGGGGGTTTCAGGCATTCTTTTCTATTCTTCCCCGCCATTGCCCCTGGGGTTATATGAGGGCTTTGTCTGAGCGCTGGTTCCACCAGACTCAGTCTCTCCATTTATTGGACTTTGAGGTGATGATGACCCCTATGGACTGAAGTTTCATCACCGGCACAAAGTTCGAGGGTGAACCAGTGCCTGTCATGGCTGACATCACACCCACTGCCGTTCAGTCCCTGCTGGGAGTTCCTGCGATGGCGATTAAGGGTTGGACGGTCCGATCTGGTCCTTTGAGCATAGATGCCCAAAGTGGGGCTTTGCTTGAGCCTCTGCCTGATGATTAGAGGGTTAGGGATGGCATCTTGAGGCGATTGTTTCTGGTGATCATCAGGGGTTATTTTCTGGCGGATAACTCCTCGACGATGTCTTTTGCCCTAATCAGCGCCACCCGACATGTAGAGCGCCTCAATGACTTTGATTGGGGTACCTACACCTTAGCCTATTTTCTCTGGGGCATGCGCATGCGCTCGGAAGGTGTGACGGAGGCTTGGTTAGGGTTCTACCCATTTTTGCTGGTGAGTACATCTTTCTTTGTACCTTTTTGATTTTTGCATTTACATTTGTCAGTCTTGGTCACTAAGGACTTTTAATATTTACATGGCCAGTTCTGGGCGTATGAGAGGCTTCCTTGCCTACGGCCCGCCACTGCTTTAGGTCTGGAGACCTATCCCCGGGGACGGTGTTGGCATCACTCTATTCTGATGGAGGTCCATGTTGCTGAAGGTTATACTCATTCCCGCTTACAGTTGGAGCATTTGACATCCGGAGTGATCTCGTGGATCCCATATACCTCTGAGCTTTTGACTGTTAGATTTGACGGAGGCTTCCCCACTGGTCCGGAGTATCACGGGTCAGATCCGTATTCCCTTTGTTCCTCCGGCTTGGCATCATATGACATTGGTCCAGCCACTGATAGATATCCCTATGGAGGGCGTAGATGGCTTTACCCTATTAGAGGGCCCTTACAGCCAAGAGGCTTTCAGTAGTTGGTGGAGTCCTCGCACTATTGGGGCTCAGACTCGGGCTACCCAGTTTATGGCAGATATGGTGCCTGGGTCTGTGATGATGACAGACTGGATAGCTTGCCTCAGGGAGCCTACTCATTTAGACCAGATCACAGGGCTAATCCAGCAGTTGGAGAGAGCTCACTTGTCTATGTGACGCCCCCAAATCCGGATCCCTTCGAACCTCGGATCCGGTGTGTCACGATACTACTATCTTCGAACTATTACATCTTTTATTCATAACTTAAAGAATAAAACTTGCTTTATTACAATTTAGAATATAAATTTTTTTCATTATCAGGATCTCGTATAATGACTCCAAACATTTACAAGTTACAATCTTGGTCATTTACCATTCCTGTCTTATATCATGTTCGATATTATTAAAATGCGGAATAACTTAAACTTTTTTAATCTTCCTTGAATAAAATCTTTTATTAATTTCACAATCTTAAATCAATTATAAATCCTTGAATCACTATATATGATTCGCTATATCCGAATTATTGTATAAGCGTTTACATCTCAATTCGATATCCTATATGTATTAACTAATACATCTTTACGATACAACAAGTACTAAACATTGTAAACAACTATCAAGTACAGCTCCTAGAACATAAACATGGTTCGAGAGCATATATCTAAATAAACAGAAATCTTCGAACTCTATCATGTAGCACGTTACTCTTATCGTGAGTCCTTAACCTGCAAAAGTGGTTATTTGCAAAAGTGAGCTTGACAGCTCAGCAGTTCTAACAGTTTTCATGCATCACATAATATATCATATCATACTCAGTTCATGCATTCATAATCAATTAATATTTACTACGCATGTTACTTCTCACATAACAAGAATATTATCAAAGATCAACTTTCATACATATCTCATATACAGTTCATATATAAGTTAACATTCTCATGGCATAATACAAATCAATTAACAGTTATTGAATTCATATATCAAATAGGAACTGAAAGACTTGCTTGATTCATAGTTTAACAACTACGACTTAACTGCTTAAAGATATCTGCACTTCGTGTAATCCTACACAGTTATATAATTGTGGATTCACACTCGTCAGTTATACACCTCCATACATTCTCAATATAATAATAAGTATTACATTATTTTCTATCTTGGTTCTTAGAACCTCGTTTTACTCTCTCATCGTATTCTTAGAATAATTATGTACGTATAGATATACCTTAACCATACATACTTACTACCATTCCTTCATATACATGTATCACACACTTAACTAAATGTACTCGACATAAATACATTCAAACTTTCTAAGTTTCACCTTTCAAAATCCTTGTGACACTTAAATTAGTCATGCAAGGCTACTTTGTTCATCATGATACATGTGAGATGTCATAATAATGTTAATACGCATGCTCACAATTATCTTTATCATATACGCATATCTAGCATCCTTTGTTGCTTTAAAACATGTCTAGTTTATGCTTAACTAACTTTCATAGTGTTTATCAAGGTGTGTGCACATACATGACATCTAAGTGATGTTAAAAGCACTAGCATGTATGCTCAAAAATGTCAGAACATAAGCATCAATATTATATTTCAAGGCTCATTTTAAAACTTTATAACTTCCTTTAGAAATCACACACTAATGAAGTCAAGAATGTTCATGCTATGTCAAGGTACTTATCCATACATGTTAATCCTGACTTCATGCATGTCTAAGTTATTTACACAAGCTACAAATATCAGAATACAAATATGGTATGTTCATGACAAGTTCACTTTAACAAGTTCTAAGTTCATTTACAAACTATGAAGCTTTTCATCAATAGTGTATGTAAACATGGCTATACATGCTCATACTAAATGAATGTACTCATATATGTATGTTACTCATGCTCTTAGGCTTGCCAAATGAGATACCATATATTAGCACATAGCAGAACTTAACAGAAAATATAAGAATTTTGGCACAGGGCCTGGCGCAGTTGCGCCGCTGGCCAGTACAATACTGGCGCAGCTGCGCAGGTGGCCGGCCAGAGATGGAGACT
This sequence comes from Panax stipuleanatus, assembly GCA_020205555.1. Classification (NCBI taxonomy): domain Eukaryota; kingdom Viridiplantae; phylum Streptophyta; class Magnoliopsida; order Apiales; family Araliaceae; genus Panax; species Panax stipuleanatus. The sequence continues at coordinate 77,459,502 of CM035123.1, forward strand.
GTTCTGCTTCGGCAGAAACTCAAGCCCAACTCAAAATTTTCACAACAATTTGATTCTACACTAGCCACAACACATTTCTATCATGCTTATCAACTTAAATAATACTTGGAAATCATATTCCAACTCAGTTATCATAGAATCCATGCTTAATCCAAAATCAAGAATTGAGAATTGAAGAACATGGATAGGGAGTTATACCTCTGCAATATGAACATGCTGCTATAACAATCCTTAGACTCCTTACAAACATATTGTATTCTCTCTCAATTTTCACTTAACATAAATCTCAGCAAATGAAAACATAAAGAAGAAGAGCTCTTATATAGGCAATTCAATACCCAGTTCATGACTTTGCTCACTAATTCAATCCAATAGAGAATAAGATTGCACAATGGGTAACAAGAAGTGGGTGAATTTAATTATGAATCCCACTCCCCCTTATAATGATTTGCTAGGATTGATGAATTTGAGAAGAAGAGTAGTGTAGACTAGCCATGTGTGTTCACGTGAAGGAGAAGTTGGGCACTCAATGTGAGACTGTGCTAGAGACTCAGCAAAAGCAACTAGCAAGTGTATATCATGTGTGCCCAATACTTAGTTTATACACCTCTACACACTTAGGTTATATAATATAGGTATACATTCCATCCCATATAACTTAGGTTATAAATGAATTACAAATGTAATATCTAATTACAATGTATCAAGTAGGGGTACATATATACCACATATAATCCATGTATATTTTCTTAACACCGAATATAATTTAATTTGGTATTACTCATTATTATAATGGTTATTACTACAATTGTAATAACCTATAGAAATCAATATTAATTAACAATTGAACTTACTATATGTCAATAGGGTATACATTAAGATCTACTCACACATATCATGTTACATAAGCAATAATATTATGTAACTCACATAAATTCAGTTTACTATATAGCCTATATATATAATATATAGCCATATAAATGTGTCACCTTGTACTATATATAATATATAGTTTACTACCATATACTAAAGGATTAATTATTGCATTAAATAAATATAAATCTTATTATATTTATAAATCATTTACTCATTAATCAACATATTATCAAATAATTACTTGATAATAGTATATTGCCCAAAATAATAATTAATATTATAAGACAATTTATCTCATTCCTCATCAATTTAATAATCATAATTCTGATTATATTTATAATCAATTTTCTTATTATTATACTATCACTGGTCATAATAATAAATCAACATACTATTATAACAACAATTAACAATTAATATAGATTAATTGTTTAATTACTAATTCCTCCATCCTTGAATTAATTCATTCATCATCGAATCTATTATCGTGCCACACAAGGCATTTCTCACAAGCTCAATCTTAAGCTTATTATCAGTTCCACCATACTTAATATTCTTTTAATATAATGTTTGTGTGACTCAAGCATTTTAATGCTAAGATACCTAAATTAATTATACACTTATAATTTGTATAACCTTTACGCTTAGAATAATTAAGATTTACTCTATTAATTATTTAAATAATAATATCTACGATAAAATAATAACTTAGTTTTCTTTCATTAATTAACTCTCTTGAAAATACATTAGAATTTATGTATTTTGCCATAACATAAAATATTATGTTTTCTCCAAATAAAGACACTCATCATTAAAAAATAATTTACTTATTGTCTCAAGATATTATTCTTAATATAATATCTATTAAAAATAATTATATGTACGGCACATGTACATATATTATATATAGAAAATAGATACTAAGTTTATTTTTTATTATAATAAATTATTTTTATCAATTTATTTACATATAACAAATATGTTTTAATATATTTACCATATTAATTAATCATACCTATTACCTCATACAAAAACATATAAGGTAATATTATTATTCAAAAATAACATTTCCTCCTTTTATTAAAATAATTCAATATAAGAAATTATTTTAATATCTTTTATTAGAAATATATAATAACTATTTCTCTTTCCTTTCTATAAATTGCCCCAACACAACTTCTTCAATCTATACATTTAATCATATCTCAAATATTAGTTAATTCTCTAATCAATATTCATTTAAAGATATATATTGATTACCATCTCTCTTTAATAACGTTTATATATTTATTAACGTTATTCGCACATTAGACTTTTTTACATATTACCATTCTAAGTAATATATATAAAAAGTACCAACTATAATTACATACTCAACACATATATTAATTCACCTTTTACTTAAGTAAATTAAACCCTGTACTATATCACCATAGTTAATTAAGGCTTTAATATTCAAATTATATTATTCCATAATATAACTTCCAATTTAAATTAACCAATATTTATTTTTATTAGTTAATTCCCTTAACTAACTCATGCTTCACTATCCAAATCCATCCATGGATGGCTTAAGTACTAACAATAACCTATAATACATCATACTAGTCACTAGTACATACATTATTCAAGAAAAAGGTGATTATTCATTAAACATATTTAATATCACCAACTTACTATGATAAAATAGTTCTATAAATTATTTAATATTGATAGAAAATTTTATCCACCTCCTTTATCTCAACTAAATTGTCGCTACGATAAATAACAAATATACATTAATAATATATTTATTAATCACAAAAATCACATATTGCATAGTTCATATTACCCTATGTAATATAATACATCCTACCATATAACACACACACACACACACACACACATATATATATATATATATATATATATATATATATATATATTCGAACCCAATACATGCCTTAAGTATTTTATTTGTTAAATTCTCATTTTAATAACTTCTTGAAAATTCGGGTTCTTACAGTTTATCAGGCATCTTGGCCGAGATCCGTTAGAGGCATCTTCTTTTGACCCTTCCAGCTCAGGAGCGGTCCCCTCATCAGGTCCATTTTCCAATAGTTTTGCAGCGGCTGATCCTCCCTTGTTTCACCCGTGAGATAGCCATGTCTTACTCCTTTCAGCCAGCGGAGTGCACCGACGCAGAGACATGGTCAGCATTTCTGTCTAATATTGCGCATCCATTCTCGATTCTGCCCTGCTCAGGGCTAGTCTCCCCCTATAGCTTCATCACCCACGCATCTGACATGGATTACTTGCCCCTAGCTGGATTGAGGGGAGTGACTACTTACTATCCTCTAGCTGTTATGGGCCAGTTCGATCAGTTTCAGAGCCAGTATCAGTTTGAGGGGGCTATGGATCAGCGGATGTCAGCTTCTTCTATGTCATCATCCGACTTGATCAGAGTGTATGAGTGTTGGACTCATAAAGAGAGGGCTGATTTCTCGACTAGCCATCTAGATCATTCTCCAGAGTATTCGGCATGGTTGGAGGCCGATATAGCAGCAGCTGCAGTCATCCAGTCAGCTCCGATAGTTGATTCAGAAGAAGAGGAGCCTATGGAGGATCATGATTCACCCACTGAGGATGAGTTGTTCATGGGTCTGACAGAAGCACTAGTTAGTGATCTGTCGATCATTCCTATCGGGACAAATCCGGCTTTGGCAGACTCACTAGCTAGGATGACCTTTGAGAGAGATCAGGCTATAGCGGTAATGTTAACTGCCCTGTCTGGCAGAGATATATCTTTTGCTGAGAGAGATGAGGCTCGAGCCACTCAAGATATGACATTGGTTGAGAGAGACGAGGCTCGATCTTCTCGAGATGCTGCTTTTGTCGATATTAAGGAGACTTTGATTGCCAGGGACGCAGCTTTTGCGGCGAGGGATAAGATTTAATCCGCTAGAGATGCAGCTTACGAGGAGATTGAGGAGGTTTTGATTGCTAGGGATGCTGCTTTTGTGGAGAGGGAGGGACGAGGCCATAGCTTCCCGGGATTTCCACATTGCCGACAGTACTGCTCTCCGATCTTATACTCATGGTTTGGATGCCGAGATGAGTGCTTATATTGATGATCACAGCGAGACTATGCAGATGGCTGTGGATGTTTTGACTCATATGGAGGCTGAGGGTATTGCGCTTGCAGCGGCTCCTCCATCTTCAGAGAGAGATGCCATGTTGGCATTGCTGTCCCGCTTATCCATGGGTACATAGACTAGCTTTATTTTTCCTGCACATACTAGATCAGCCATTTTTGTCATATACAGGACACTATGTATATATCAAACAGTATTATATATCAGAGAAATATATTTTGATTCACTTTCCTGTTTGGATATGTATTGTCATTGCTGAGTGATTACCACTTCTTTCATGACTTACTGTTGTTGAGGTATCTTGAGCTTCTCCTTGATGGACTAATAGTGAGATGTCAGAGAGTATCTTAGATAGGCCTGCTGACCGAGGAGGCTTGATATTTTTTAGGTTTCAGATGGTTTCAGTTTTTTGGAACTGGTTTTTATTGGTTTTTGTTTTTTCTTGAAGGTCAAACCGTACCATGAATGGCTACCTATGTACTCCCGGGTTGAGGGAGATCAGGTCATTAGTAGTTCAGGTGTGTAAAAGAGAGGTTTTGAGAAGTGTTTCTTCTGAGTTTGGTTTGATGAGTTTTTGAGTTTTTGTTTGGTTTGACAGCACCAGAAATGGCTGCCTACGTACTCCCGGGTTAAGGGAGATCAGGTCATTCGCAGTTCCGTTTCTAGTGAAAATCGAACCTGATTTGATTTGTAGGACCAGGATGAGGGTATGCATGTGTTTCAGACATAGTACCTTTGTATGGTGTCTAAATTGAGGAGTTAAGGAAATTCAGCAATTTGATAGCTCCTCCAGTCAACACCTCCTTGACAATAAAACAGCCTTCCCAATTAGGGGCGAACTTTCCTTAGGCTTCATCTTGATTGGTCAAAACTTTCTTTAGCACCAAGTCATTTTCTTTGAATTGCCGTATTCGGACTTTCTTGTTGTAGGTTCGAGCAATCCTTTGCTGATATAACAGCCCATGAAAAATGACTGTAGCCCTCTTTTCATCTATCAGGGACAGTTGGTGGTACCGGTCTTGTAACCATTGATCTTCGTCCATTTGAGTGTCGATTAACACTCGTAAGGAATCCATCTCTACTTCTATGGGATGGACTGCTTCTATGTCGTAGACCAATAAATAAGGGGTAGCCCCAGTAGAGGCACGCATTGATGTCCTGTATGCTAACAGGGTTAGAGGCAGTAGGTCAGGCCATTCTTTGTGATTAGCAGACATTTTCTACATGATCTTTTTGATGTTCTTGTTGGCCGCTTCGACAGCACCATTCATCTTGGGCCGATAGATGATGGAATTGAGATGTTTAATGTGGAACTTGCTACATAGCTCTTTCATCATCTGATTGTGCAAGTTCTTGGTGTTGTCTGATACAATTACCTCCGGTTGTCCATATCGACAGATGACATTATTTCTGATAAAACCAATGATGACCTCTTTGGTGACTTTAGGAAAGGAGGCAGCTTCAACCCATTTAGTAAAGTAATCGATCATAGTGAAGATGAATCGATGACCATTACTGGCTTTTGGTTCTACTAGACCAATCACATCCATTCCCCACATGGAGAAAGACCATGGTGAACTCATGTTCTGTAGCTCATTTGGAGGAGCGTGTATGGCATTTCCATGTATTTAGCATTAAAAACATCTCCTGACATGATCATCATAGTCAACTTTGAGAGAGATCCAATAATGTCTTATTCTTAATATCTTTTTGGCCAGCAGATGACCAATCATGTGTATACCACAGACTCCACCGTGGACTTTATCCATCAATCTATAGGCTTGCTCTTTATCAAGGAATCTTAACAAGCCTATTCCAGTATCCCTTTTGTATAGTGCATCTCCGCTCAGATAGAACTTCATAGCCATTTTGTGAATCCGCTTTCTTTCGGATTGGCTTGCCCCAGTGGGTGTAGATCTATCTCAGAGATATTCCTTGAAGTCTTGATACCAAGGCTGTTTGATGGGAGGTATTTCATCTGATATGTCTCCAATGTAATTCCCGTATGTCGGGGCCTTCTGACTTGTGAACTTGATGCAGGGAATCCCAATCCTATCGGATATATGGATCAAGGAAGCTAACGTTGCCAATGCATCAGTGAAGTTATTCCTACCCCGAGGTATATGGATGAAGGTTATGTCTTGAAAATCCAGAGCTATGTTAACAACATGCCGGTGATAGGGCAGCAAATGCAGTTCTTTGGTGTGATATGCCCCAGTGGTTTGTCTGATAACCAATTCAGAATCTCTAAAGACCAGCAGATGTTTGATACCCATGGATTAGGCTAACTTCAATCCCATTATGCAGCCTTTATACTCGGATGTGTTGTTGGTGTTGCCAAATTACAGTTTGGTAGCCATAGGATATTGTTCTCTCGTACCAGAGATAAGGACTGCCCCAGCTCCGGCACCCTCCATGTTTACCGCTCCATCAAAATACATTTTCCATGGTTGGACTGTATTCTCTTGTTGGAGTTGTTGAATTGTCATAATCCCATCATCCGGGAAATAAGTCTTTAGGGGCCCTCCTAATGGTGCTCCGGCTAATTGATCTGCAATGCCTTGACCTTTGATGGACTTCTGAGTCATGTAAACAATGTTAAACTATTGTAGAATCAACTGCCATTTGGACAGTCAATAATTCAACATTGTCTTGTTGAATACGCACTTCAGTGGATTCATGCAGGATATGAGGTAGGTTGTGTGCCCATATGGGTAATGTTGTAACCTCATTGCGGCCCATGCTAACGTACAACATGCCTTTTCGATCAGGGTGTACTTTTGTTCACCACTATTGAATCTTTTGCTGATGTAATAAATGGCTATTTCCTTGCTACTATCGTCTTTCTGTCCCAGCATACAGCCCATTGCATTGGCATTAACGGACAAGTATATAAATAGGGGAACTCCATCCCTTGGGGGTACCAAGACTGGTGTTTCGATTAGCTGTTTCTTGATGGCAAGGAAGGCTTTCTGATAATCCTCATTCCATTTGGTGGAGGAATTCTTCCTTAGTAGCTTGAAGATGGGTTCACAAGTCGTTGTGAGCTGGGAAATGAATCTGCTTATGACATTGATTCTCCCCAGGAACCCAAGTATCTCCTTCTCTGTTCGAGGTACTGGCATCTCAATGATGGCTTTGATCTTGGCAGGGTCTAGCTCGATGCCTCGATTACTCACCAGGAATCCCAATAATTTGCCTGATTTGACGCCAAAAGCACACTTGGCGGGATTTAGCTTGAGGTTGTACTTACGCAACCTGTTGAACATCTTCCTGAGATGGTCAAGGTGATCATCCTCCCTCCGGGATTTGATGAAGATGTCGTCCACATAAACCTCTATCTCCTTGTGCATCATGTCATAAAATAGGGCCATCATGGCTTGCTGATACGTAGCACCGGCATTGATGAGGCCGAAGGATAGTCGTCTATAGCAGAAGGTTCCCCAGGGAGTGATGAAAGCTATTTTTTCCCTGTCCTCTTCAAAAACCATGATCTCATGGTAACCAGCAAAGCAATCCATAAAAGAATACATGTCGTACTACGCTGTGTTGTCTATCAGGATGTGGATAAAAGGTACTGGGAAATTATCCTTGAGGCAGGCTTTGTTCAAATCCCGGTAATCTACGCACACTCGTACCTTCCCTCCGGGTTTAGGTACGGGAACTATGTTTGACAACCACTTTGGGTATGTTGATACCATGATGATACCGGCTTTGAATTATTTAACGACCTCTTCTTTGACTTTCAGACTTCATTCAGGTTTCAAACGCCTGAGCTTTTACTTGACTGGCTTGAATCCATCTTTGATGGGCATTCAATGACTAACAATATCAGTAGATAGGCCAATCATGCCTTCATATGACCATACAAACACATCCTGGAACTGTGTTAGGAGTTCGATCAGGTCAGTTTTTTGATCTTGTGTAAGGTCTAAACCTATCTAGATTTCTTTGATGTTTTCGGAGGTTCTTATGTTGATAGTGGTGGTTTGGTCGAGGTTTGGCTTGGGTTTGTCTTTGACCCATTCTTTGATCTCCTCGGGCACCTCATAGTCATCTTCCTCCTATTGACCAATATCCATCAAGTCGAAGTTCAGTTCTACATCAAAGTTGTTATAAATGTGAAAGGTTGGCATCTCATCAGCAATGACAAACAAATCCAACTCTGGAGTCCTGAAAACAAAAATGCTTTCACTTTAATATATACAACTGCTTAAATATACAAAGCATTTGGCAAAGCATGACAAAAGTTATTGCTATAGTTGTGCAATCAAAAGTAAGCAGTAAATAAAAGCATGTTATAGGGTAGATGAACTCTCTGCCCCTTTACCCTTTTTGACTTAGGCAAGGTACACTACTCTAGTTATCAAGGGTTAGATCCTCATAAATAGGGAGGATCAAGGAATGGTACTCATCTGCCTCATCTCGGATAATGACTAAGACGTCCTTTATACTAATGCCAAGGTTTTTCTTTGAACTGCCCCCTTTTCCTTTCTTGATGCTAGGAATTTGAATCTGATCCTCGTCATCACTGTCTGGGATCTCATCATTCATACCCTCGTAGTTTATGATAACCCGCATGTTAGTAAATGGGTCTCGTCCTTCGTACAGGATCTTTTTTTTTCCTTTTTGCTATCCCCCTCAAGCTTTGGGGATTTTCTTTCCTCGACCGGTATGATTGGAGGAAACAGCATGGTTGATACAACAGCAGGGATCTTCCACATTGGCTTTACGAAGCCAGCATCAGTGAGGTTTGGCAGCCATATGGTGGAAGCATGAGCATTAGGGTGTTTATGTGGATTCCGGTGGTTGGACCCGGATGCATAACTCAATTCGAATTTCCCCGACTGACTCGGGATCTGCACTGGAATCTGTATACCCTGCTGATTCTTTCCTAAACCTTTTCCAGGGCGAAAACCCAAAGATACCATTTTCTGGCCTACTGTCATCACTTCAGGGGAGACTTTAGGCTTCCAGGCTGGTGCCCCGACTAGTAGGTACTGAGTATCACTCACCTCCAAGGCTTGAAAACTAGCAGGCTCAATCCCCGCATCCAGGCTAATCACTGGCATGTCTCCCTGTATGTAGACAGGGTATTCTGGTTCGGCATTCACTGTGATTAGGTTGCCATTGATAATGTATTTGAGTTGTTGATGGAGGGTGGATGGCACTGCCCCTGCCATATAGATCCATGGTCCTGCATAGTAACAAGTTGTATCCAGTAGCGATGTTGGGCACCTAAAAAAACACATAGAAAGTGTGCGGACCAATCTCCAGAGGAAGCTCTATTTCTCCCACAGCTTGTCGGCGAGATCCATCGAAAGCCCGGATGACCACATGACTGGTTTGGATCTGGTTCGGGTTAATCTTCATTCTCTCCAAGGTATTGTAGGGACAAATGTTGAGGGATGATCCTCCATCTATGAGCACAGCTCCGATCACATACCCTGATGACATTATAGCTATATGTAGGAACTTACGATGGCCCATCCCTTCTGCAGGGATATCATCGTCAGTGAAAGATATCACATTGCTATTAAAAATGTGTTCAACCACATAACGGAATTTCTGTGCGTCCACTATCTTTGGCAGATGGGCTTCTTCCAGTACTTTCACTAAAATGTCACGATGCTCCACTGATGATAGGACCAGAACTAAGATGGACATTTGCTTGGGTGCATCCTTCAAACTTTGTACAACCTGAATTTTATTATGTCCCATTTTGTTAAGGAACTCTTCGATTATCTCTTCAGCCACCTTTTCTTTGGCTTTGATTACTGATTTGATCACCCGCTGAGGCAGGTATAATAGATTATCTTTTGGTACAATGGCAATGTTGTTTGAGGTGGAACCTTCATCATTCCCATAGTTCCATGGGACACTCTTCAGACTGATAACTGGATACTGAGGTCTAAAGGGCAAGATTAAAGGCTCGGGTGCGGCCGCCTTCACAAGATTTTATGTTTCTTGGACCCCTTTCCCTGGCAGTACTAAGGGTGTGAGGGTTGGTTCATTGTCACAAGAAACAACAGCCACTATATCCTGATTCCACGCAGTGGGAGTAAAGAGAGTGTCTTCATCTGGGAGGCCAAAAACTTGATTTCCTTTTATCAGTTCACCACTCTCAATCATGTTCTGAATTAAATGACGAAGTGCCCAGCAATCCTCAGTATTATGGCCGAGTGCATTTGTGACGCCCCCAAATTCTCTACATTTCCTGTAGCAGATTCGGTGCTCATGTAAATATTCTATAAGATAATAACTTTTATAATTCCAAAATTCACAGTATCCCAATCAGTTAAGAATTCTTGTCAGAACAATTATCATATCTGGACACCCTCACTTGGATGTATAGATTTATGATCTTACAGATATTTTTTGCATATCAATAATTCCTATCTATCTGACATTCACAGTACAAATGATAAGATTTTTCTTAGAACTGAGGAGCGACCTCAGTGCTTACAGAACTCTTAAGATCATTCAATACCCTCATTCAGATGTATAGTTCATATAGATATTGTACTTGATTCTATTCACTATTAATAATGTAAAACCATTCAACTAATAACTTAACAACATAATAATATCTGATTACCTACTGTTCAACTATTACATCATAGAAATACCAAGTTACATTCTTAGTTTTAATACAATAAACATTTGTTTCCATAAATTTACTTCTATCCACATGTATGATTTCCTGAACCTTCTGGGGTATTCGATGCAGCTGCAAAGGAAAATAATATTTTGCAAGGATGAGCTTTAAAATGCTCAGCAAGTTTTAAAGAATTATAGTTTATACTCACACAGTATTTGAATTGAAGGAACATAAAGTTCAGAGTATTTTCCACATATATATACTGAGGTTTGATCTACCAAATCCCACATATTACGAGTTTCTGTCAATCATATAGACTTAGCAACCCGAGTTGATTTGGCCAACCACACCAGCTAGGAGTATGCATAATCCTATATAACCACCCGGTCAGTGTAAAACTGTCGGTCATTAATAACCACCTGGTCAATGTAAAACTACCGGTCGTTGATAGTATCAGTATATATAATTGTAGCAAATAATATTGGTTTCACCACAGTCTATGCTTTGATATCAAATCAAAAATAATTTACGCAAGTAATGATTCATATGTCTTGGTTATGCTTGAACAATAAGTCATAACCTTTTTTAAATCACAGATATCACGAATAAGGTTTATAACAATTTCGTATATCAATTTACAAGACTTACATTTAATATTGAAATTAAATGAAGTTAGAAAAAATTTATCTTATATCACGATCGGCTACTAAAGTTATTCGAAAGTATACTTGCAACCTATATATGTTATAACAGTCATTAGAAATGATACCAATTAATTTTTAATTAAACTAGTAGCATCTAGGTTGATTTTGGAGTCCGTTCGGTATTTTATAGCTTCATTGAATAGCTATCGAATTAGTTTTTCAATAACTTTATTTAAAAGTTTTAATATCTTATTTATATACTTTAGATATTATTTATCATAACTTTCAAATGCTCAAAATAATTTTTTAAATGATTTAATATCATTTAAAATGATTTTTAAGTTATTAATATTATTTTTTAATATTTAATAACCATTTAAAATGATTTTTAAATCATCAACATTATTTTTAAATAATTTATTTTTATTAATAATGATTTTTAAATCATTAATATTATTTTTAAATAATTTATTATTATTTAAAATAATTTTTAAATCATTAATATTATTTTTAATTAATTTATTATTAATTAATTTTATTATTATTAATATTTAAATAAATTAAATATTAATAAAATTTTATGTCAAAATATTAAAAATTATTTATTATAACTAAAAATGATTTTTTAGAATTTTTTATTAATTATTTAGTAATTATTTCAATTTATTTCTATTTATTATAATTATTTTAATTAATAAAATTAATTTCCAAAAATCGACTGTCGCTAAAGACCTTTAGCGACAGAAGTGTCGCTATAGGTGTTCTTGGCCCAGTCAAGAACACATTGGTCAACACGCTGGTCCCTGGTTTGACTCAATCTGGCTATCAACTGGATTGGTTTCTAAGCATTCTAGTGTAATGAAATTGTAGTGCTAGTGTAGGAGTACATGTTTATGCTTTTTTCAGTGCCTAGAAACCTTGGTACAAGTTCCCACAACCCCTCAAACTAGCACACCAATGCTGTTCTTCAATTCTGGGCTGCCCAGAATTGAATGGTCAACGCCGGTCAACGACCTTTATGGTCTTATATCTTGCTTGCCGGTTAATTTTTGGGTACTCTAGTCATCGGGCTCTATTGACTAACTACCAGAGTACAAGGTTGTAGCACTTATAGGGTCTAGATATCATCAATCAGTAAGATCTAAGCTCCTAAACTTCTTGTCAGACCGCTGCTTAACATTTTTGGGTTACCCAGAAATAAAATCTGGATGGTCAACGTAGTTTGATCTCAAATCACGTGCGATCTGTAATTATTTAAGGCTTTAGAGTGCTCGGTTATTGTAGTCCTCATGTTCAAGTATAACCTAACAAACACCAAGCATCCAAATAGACTAACAAGCAAGAGATCTATACTGGTCAAACGGTTGTCAGACCGTGTTCATACGTTTTCTGGGTTACCCAGAAAACGGGCTGTCAATGTCGGTCAACGGGTTTTGACCCATTATAACTTCCAATCTATTATTCTGATTGCTATTCTACCACTTTTAGGCTATTAACAACACTACATACTACAACTATCAAGCTTTAAAACATCTAAACAACAAACAATCAACGAGATATGAGGGTTGACATTCGTTGTCAGACCCTGTTTTGTAACTATGACAGTTTTGCTTAAAACTCCATTTTATTGCTTTTAAATGTTATGGATTCGTGTTTTAGCAACCCAGATCACTAAACAACATCCTAATTAACATATTTAAACAATAAAAACAACAACATAAATTTTAGATTTAAGATCTAGAGCTAGGGTTAGGTTTTTACCCTTTTGAGCAACTTTTTCTTTTCTCCTTTCTGTATCTGATCTTGGCTTGTTAAGTGTTGTTTCTAGACCAATATATGATGTATATTTAGTGTAAAACTCGTGGGTTTAAAGAACCAACACATATCTTGATGTCCAAAGTTCAAGTGGGGTTAAACTTAAATTTCTCTACATTTTTAACAACTAAGTTTACTTCCTCTATGAACTAGGTTGTGTTGTTATGCCAGGAGAGTGTTAGGCCATGTGACAAATCTTTTGCTTACAAGCAAAAGTTTTGTTCTTATCTTGTTTTAATAAGAGAACAAAATAAGGGTATTTTGGTCATTTTGCATATACTAACGGTATTTTGGTAATTTTCCACATAAATTCAAGGGTAATTTAGTTATTTCATATTATCCTTAGAAAATTTAAAACAATAATGAACAATTAAGTTTTGTTGGTTTAGAATTGGGGTTTATAATATAAATTAGGGTTAGGATTTCCTAATCCCTAATTAGGGTTTCCTTACAATCTTTTTCGATTAAATCTATAATACATCATATTAAATTAATCTATTGAAATATTCATAATCCCATATAATATTATCAATGTATTATGCTATAATTCCCATTTATTATAACAATTAGGGTTAGGATTCCTTATTTAAATAAAATCCTAAATTAGGGTTTACCTATAAAACTTTCTATATATCCGTACATAGTTATATCTTATGTGTTGATATATAATTATAAATACTAATAATAAAATTAAATACACATCACACAAGATATTAAACATATTTATATTTACTGTTTATATTAATATTCGTGTTCAAAGTTTGGAATATTACATCATTGGAGTGGTACTGGCAGATTCTGTCAGGTTTGAATTTTCTGGATCGAGGGTTTACCGGGGGTAGCAAGTCTGCAACCATTCTGTTGGGAATTGCATATTCAGATTTGATATTGAAAGTAAATATAAATGCTTAAGTGTACAGTCCTTAAGAGAATCATTGTACAAGGACTTAGATGACAGATCAAACGTGTTAGGTTAATCTGAGCCTTAATGTTTATCATTTATGTAAATGAATGTATAGAAGAAAAGATCAAACTTGTTAGGTTGATCTATTTGAGCTGTAAAAGTTAAAGTCTTAACAGAATCGTAGTCTGTCAAAGACATCATTCGAAAGATAGGGCAGAATCGTGGAGCTTAAGCAAAGATATCGGAATCATAGTCTGCCAAGAGATTCAAGCCTACAGAAGTTAAAGCAGAAAACGTGGAGCTTGAGTGAAGATATACAATCTAGAAGTCTGCTGAAGAATCAAGTCTGCAGAGGCCAAGGCAAGAATCGTCGACGTCAAGTGAAAGCATTAAAGAATCGTAGTTTGCCTCAGAAGCCACACTGAGAGTCATAAAAGTTGAAAAGCATCTGCCGAGCCAAGTTAGGAATCGCAGAGTGCTATCAGAAGTGTGAAGTCTGCAAGACAAGCAAGCAAGGAATCGTAGTCTACCAGAGCTTAAGAGAAATCGTAGTGTGCTCTACGAAGAAGTCTGAATCACGCTGTGTAAAGCCAACACACAACGATTGTGTCACAAATGACCATAATCGTAGTGTTCCTCCAGTCAACATCAAAGATTAAAGATCTAATGAAGGGAGGAAGAGCAACAAATGAAGAAAGGCTTATAGTCGTTGACAAAGTGATAGTCCCAATACTTTCATATTCATCCTTAGTCCAAATCGAAGAAGCGTATTGTAGAAGCTAAGGAAAGGACTAAAGTAGCCTATAGAAAATACCTTTTCAGGTGTTAGGTGAAAGATATAGTCTGCTGTGTCAATGAGCCAGGCGACAGAGCAGTAGAAAAGCAGGACGTCAACATCACTGCACAAAAAATGTCATGGAGCATTAAATGAAGCAACGGGAGCATTCAAAACGGCTATTTTTGAATGGCTCTTTTATAAGGAAATCAAACAAGGATTCAAACTAAGTAAGCAAGACGTATAAAGAAAGAATACATTGAAAAAGCTCAAGAACACTACGATATCAAAGAAAGCTTGCTTCGCTACTCAGTCCTTTGAAAGACAAAAGCTGAACTGCAACTGAGTAGCACACCTCAACTATCAATTGCCGATCCAAGTGAGGAACCAAGTCAGAGGACTTGAATAGTTCAAAAGTGAACTAAGTGAAGATCCAAGTCAAAGGACTTGAAGAGTTCAGAAGTGAACTAAGAGCAGATCCAAGTCAAAGGACTTGAAGAGTTCAAAAGTGAACTAAGTGAAGTTCCAGGGCTGCTGGCCTTGAAGGGATCTGAGTGATCCAGTTGTAATTGGGTTTGTACGAAATCATGACGCAATCAAATTGCAAAAATTAGCGGAAGCATGGTATATCAGAGTTTAAAAAATTTCTACAAAACCATTACCCGGATCATCCTTTATGCAAATTATTGATTTAAAACGATAAATAAGAAGTTATAAAATCATACCCTTGTAGAACAAAGCTTCCACAGGTACGAGTTCAACTCCTTGTTCTTCGAGATCTTCTTGAATTTTCGGGTTAGATTCCTTCCTTTGATTAACGTTAGCCACCCAAGTGTTTGGCCTCTAGAGGTGATCCACCAAGGAAGATGAATTATCAAGAAGGAGGGTTGTTGGCTTAGTTTTCTATCCTCTATAGAAAAGGAGTACTCTCTAACAACTGAAATTGCATCAACTGATATCTATTATAAGACTCCTCTTATATAGATATTGGTCAACCCTTCTAATCCTATTAGACATGGGATTTCTTTTAATTAATTAAACTCATTTAATTAATTTAGGCTTCCCACCATATGGGAATAATTAATTAAATTTATTTAATTAATTTTTCTCCTAATCTTATTAGGAATAAATGAGAGTACTAATATTAAATTAATTACTAAACTCCTTTAGAAATTAAAATAATAATAATTGTAATAATATTAATAAGACTCCTCTTATTAATTTATATTTAATATTTCTAAAATATTAATAAACATTAAGCTATTTAATTTATTCTATCACTATAGATTAAATTAATTACACTTAATGCATTATTACGATTATGCCATTACCTTCTTAAATAATTATTTTTTCTTTTATGGTGTGACCCTTTAGGTTCTCCATATTAAACCGGTTGTGAATAAATCAATTAGAACAATTCTAATCTTATTTAAATAAATAAATTAAACTAATAATTTATTTAAATAAATAACATTTATTCTACAATAGGGATAAGCGTCCCTAGCGATCAACGACTTTCCAGATAATATAGATTTCAACATTAATCATAAAAGAACCTGTGAGTTAATAGTTACCATACAATTCAATCCTCCCACCATACAATGTTCCAATTAAATATAAGACATGGATTTACTGTCAAGTCTTATTTTATTTAATTATATGTATTTTGATTAGAAAATGCACAACTCCAAATAATGCAAATTAGAAACTCCTTTCTAATTTCATTTCACCTTGGCCAAGGATTCCTGGGTTGTCATTTAACGAATCACATAGGACATATCTCCTCTTTTACTAGAGGTGGTAGATTCTTTATTGATCATTCATTATCTTAATATGTAACTCATTATACCCAAGCATACCCTATATATGCCTTAAAAGGTCTTAAGGAATAAGTCAAAGTATAATTTGTTACATACAAGATACTATGATGATCTCAAGTCCAAGGATCACTTGTACTACTATCACATTAGGAATTCCTATTGACAGGCGAGTAAATCTCCATTAGGTATTCCATAGCGAATCACGTTCAGTGAACTTATTCTCCAATAAGCACCTACATACTTGCTTTAGTGTCTCCACACAAATGATCATGAGATCAATCATCCTCATCCAATGAGCAAGCAACATATGTACCAATCTATTCGGATTTACTAATCCCCTTTTTAGTAATCCCACGATTGGGAACTATTTTAGTTTTAAAACTTTCTAAGAATTTAGATCTCATTAGCATGATCATCATCATGATTCTAAAAGCATTGCTTAAAACTATGGGTTATTTACATATTATAAAAACAGCAACATGTAGATAATTAAATGCCTTTAATAAATGAATATTTTATTAATAAATAAATAAGATTATTTACAAAGTACGTGCTTTATCATCATACATGATTGGCTTGTATGCACACTACTATCAGTAAGAAGATATCTGTAGTGGATTTCCTACTCTTGGAGTAGAAGAGTGGATTAGGAGTCGTGTTGGCTCTGAACCACTTAAAACCCTGTGTCTCATTGTCTCTTATTAACTGCTATAACTGTTATATCTGTTATAACTGCTATAGCTGCTTATCTAACCTTAACTGCATTATCTTAAAGGGGAACAAAACATATATTTCGCTGCAGTCAGTATCATCAATACTGACTAAGTATTTTAAATTGAGAAATTTTAAAATATCTATTCAACCCCCCCCCCCCTTCTAGATAACTAACGTGCCTTTGGGAACTAACAATTGGTATCAGAGCAGGTTCTCATATCTAAGCATACAAGCTTGAGAAGATCCTATGGCACAACTGATAAGCGAAACTAAGATAGGTGGAGGAAGCAAACCACCAATGTGCAACAAAGATAAATTTGCAAACTGGAAAGTTCGGATGCAGGCGTACCTGGATTCAATAGATGATGATCTATTTGAAACTGTTCTGAACGGGCCTTATATTCCAAGAAGGCTTGCACCAACTCCAGAAAATCCAGACAACATGGTGGTCAAGGTCAAATCTGAATGGACTGAAAATGAGAAGAAAGATGTTGAGCTTGACAAGAAGGCTAAGAACATCTTGTTCCAGTCTTTAGAAGACAGTTTGTTCGAAAACATGGTTAACTGTAAAACTGCAAAGGAATTCTAGGAAGCATTACTCATCATGCATGAAGGAACTGAAGAAGTCAGAGAAAACAAGCAATCTCTACTGACTCAACAGTATGAGATGTTTGCTCATGTCTTAGGAGAGAATGTCACTTCCACTTATGAAAGATTCACTGCACTGCTCAACTCTCTCAGAGCCTATGGAAAGACCTATCCAAACAAAGATCTAGTCATCAAGTTCATGAGGTCTTTGCCAAGCAGATGGGATGCTAAGACCACTGCAATCAGAGAGTCAAAGAATCTGCATGAAATGACAGTTTAACAGCTCTACGAAAACCTTCTTACGTACGAGCTTGAACTGACACAACGAGCAGAAACTCTATCAGAAGGAAGAAGGAAGGACAAAGGAGTTGCTCTCAAAGTAAAGGAAGAGATCTCCAGGGCACAGGTGGAAGATGAGTCTGACTCTGATGAAGAGGATGACATTGATGATGATGAAGCTGCAATGCTGGCCAGAAGATTCAAAAGACTTATGCTCAAAGGCAGAAGCAGCAAACCTAAGAAGTTCAACAACAGCAGCAGTCAGGAGTAGATCAATGACCTATGCTATAACTGCAGAAAGCCTGGGCATTTCATTGCCAACTGCAACAAGCCTATCAGGGAAGAGCTGAAGAGAAAGTCAAATCAAAAGAAGGAGCTCAAAGGCTACAGAAAGAATAAGAAGAATGACAAAGGGCTTGTAGCAGGAAGTTCATGGAGTGATTCAGACAATGACACTAACACTGAGTCTGAAGATGATGAAGCACCTCAGAAAGCTAACCTATGTCTGATGGCCAAAAATGCACTAAGCAGGAAAGATGCTGAAGCAGTCATAGACAAGGTATTTGACCTTAACTCTCCTGATATAGGCATTGATGATTTAAGAACTAGCATTCGTGATATGTCAACTGATCTATATCAACATATGAAGTGGCTAAAAGTTCTATCTAAAGATTATACTGACCTTCAAAAGGAGAAAGAAAAGGTTCAGAAAGAGCTAGAAGTAGCTCTACTAAATTCTAACTCTCTCTCTAAACTTGAAGATGAGAATAAAATCATAAGAGAGACAAATGAACTGACCATACAGAGAGAGTCAGATCTAACCTCTAAGATTGAGGAGCTAGAAAAGACTATCTCTACATGGAATAGATCTTCTTCATCCATGGACTCCCTCATATCCAATCAAAGAAGTGTCTCTGATAGAACAGGCTTAGGGTTTGGGGAATCAACCTCAGAACCCTGTGTGGGAAAGACTAAAGAGATTAATGTAAGTAATGCTTCTAACTTAAATAAAAGTATTACATTCATTAAGTCCACACAAAAGGATGAACCAGTACAACCTTTGTGACGCCCCCAAATTCCAGGACCGCCACTTGGTCTCTCAAATTCGGTTCATCACGTGCTCATGGTAATACATCGCAATAATGATAACTAAATACCACACAACCACAGCGGAAAATCTATTCTAGAATAATTTACAATGATTTATTATAATTATTCCCCCAAGTCTCGCAACCTACAGTACTTAATAGATTACATAGCAATATCAATTAACGACTTGTTATATAATCTAACTTAAGCTTAAACATAAACAAATCCAGTCTTACTACATCATCTTCACACAATATTAATATATTTGAAACATAACAGACATAAGCTAGTTGGTAGCCTTGCCCTTGCCCTTATCAATGCCCGAAGGTTCGCCATGCTCTGCCTTAACTGAAATGTTTTAGGGAAAGCAAGAATGAGCACAAATTGCCCAGCAAGTAATATACAATAAGGGTGAATAATAAGATTCTCAATTCTCGAAAGGGTGTAGCAAGATTTGATAGTTCAAGAATAACAAGAATATCAACAGTTCTCAATAACAGTCGCTAAGGACAGGATAATATCAATATGATTCAATAATAAGTCAATTCAAGATTTCAAATAATTGAATACTGAGTAGTCACTACGGACTATGAACTTCTACTAGAATTGACAGTAATAAACTGAAAATCCAACAAAAACAGGTACAACAGGTGATCAGCCTAAAGTACCCTTGTTATGCATAACAATCAATCATACTCAAGTGTACACGTCGGTTCTCCGACAATTATATATTCCCTTCAAAGAAGGTTGTTCTTCTCAGTCAAATACAAGATCCCGCACCAATCAATTAGTTTGGGTTGTTTTTCAATAACATAAGTCCAGCCGAATCAAATGGCATAGACACTTTCACAATATTCAAGAACAATACTAAGTTTAACATGAATAATAGCTTTAATGAAATAAGAGTTCAAGTATGCTAATTCAATTCAACCGATTAAATAGGAAACTAGTTCGCAATACACAAGATAGGATACTTGCATAGTAAAAGAGTATAAGTTAGGAAACTTTCACAATCATAGCTTTCCTTGCATAAAGTAAATGCGTCGGTTAGGATACTTGCACTTTAAAAGAGTGTAAGTAAGAGAACTTGCCTTTAGCGTAGTTTATCCACGAAAAGCAATCAACACTTTCGAATTCCTATCGTAATACAGTTACGTATATATATGATATTCATTAGTCATATAATTTAACTTCACATTTTCTCTTTGAATATACGATCAACACATAAGGTAAGTTTTACCTAGCTACACAGTTATATAGAATATAATTTCTATCCTTAACGTTCCTTCTTTAGAGTTTAAACGCATTCTCATATTATATAAGATCTCAACAATTAGCAAACATGCTTGCATATTATTAATATCACATAAGACCACAATCAATACTAAATATATTTCATTTTAGCAAGTTACGGCATCTCCTTAAGTTAACCGTCAAAATCGGGTTCAAGTAACATCATATAATATCACGTAGCATGTATTCATATTTAAAGGATACTTTACATGCTTGTATAACTTTTCCAAATCCAATCGTACATGGTATAGGTTCTTAAGTTAATACTTAAAGTCATTCAAGGACACGAACTCATATGGTCTAACATGGTCGTTTTTAAACACATAAGATATTCATATAACTTGTATGAGTCATGCTCATGAGTACTCGTATTGCATATATGTAGCTAGCATTGTTATTATCTTCAAAACATGCTTTGTTTTTGCTAAACTTTAATCACGGCGACCAATCATGGTATATATATATGCATGACACATGAATGAGTCTAAGAGTACTATCACATGTGTCCATAAATATCAGAATTTAAATCTCCACGTATCGTGTTAATGCTCATGTGCAAGGCTTGTATTTCTATTAGTGAATCTTACTAA
Source organism: Panax stipuleanatus (assembly GCA_020205555.1). Lineage (NCBI taxonomy): Eukaryota > Viridiplantae > Streptophyta > Magnoliopsida > Apiales > Araliaceae > Panax > Panax stipuleanatus. The sequence goes on from CM035123.1 coordinate 77,480,624, forward strand.
TAGAGCCTAACATGTTCATGCTTCCTTACGAACTATATAAACACAAGTTAAGGCTTCATTCATATATTTCAAAGTTATCTAAACATGCTCATAACATCAAAATGACTATATAGCATTTACATGATCATATCCACCTTCAAACTTATATTTTTGTTAGGAATGAGCACTAGTTAGGTTCACATGTTCATATTTTATTACGGAACCAATATAGATAAGCTAACATGCACTTCATGTGTCTCTAGGTGGTACTAACGTGCTTGCAAGGTCAGTATGTAAACATGCTTTATAATGTTAATGATTGTTTATGAAATTTTAAGTTCGTTTCCAAGCTTCATGTCGTTTTGTTAACCATGCATGCTAATACACTAAAACATGCTTACATTGCCTCATTAGGTTTATATATATGTATTAATCATGCTTCCATGCTTGTTTAAACAAAAATCAACCAATTAGTACATAACAGTTTTGTTGCAGAATGCAGAAAACTGAACACAGAGGCCGGCGCTGCGGCGCGGCAACAGCAGCCATATTCTAGCGCTGCGGCACGGGTGGCGCTGCGGCGTGGGCTGCGGCGTGGGTGGGGCTGCGGTGCGGTTTTCGGCGCTGCGGCGCTGGCTGCGGCGCTGCGGCGTGGGGACAGTTCCTGCAGTTCAGACTGCAGCGAAACCGACCCAAAACCTCCCATTTTATCGATCTCGACATACCCATATGCTATTAGACTAACCTTTTAACTTGCTAACACATATATATGCTTATATAACAGTCAATCGTGTTAGAGTTTATGCCCTAGAGGCTAATTCTTTGATGTAATTGCTTAAACATTTTTGATATTATATTTGATTGAATAAATGAATTATTTTATTATGGTTTTATTTACTGCGTTATATAAATGTTAACATAATAAAAGTCCTTAGAATAGTGATACAAATTATATGGCTTCAAGTATGTGACTTGAACATGAGATCATATAGTTACAATTAGTATCATTACTCTTAAATGTCCCTAGTCGAGTGTCATTGTTAATGGGACAACAATGATACATTGAGACTAGTATGTGGATTGGCTGATGGCCAAATCTCATTGGTCATAAATATATGAGATATTGAGTCAATGCATAGGTACATGTTAGAGAACAATGTACTGGGCAGACCCACCATGAGAATTCTACGTGGAGCATTATGCAAAGTGTCATAAGCAATTCTCATAGTGACAATGATGTAATGATCCTCCGACCTGAAATCACTATATTACTACACGAGAATTTATGTACTTTGATATCATCAAAGGCCACCTTTAATAGGTGGACGATAAAGGTGATTATTAGGTACATCATGAATCGTGTGAGGAATATGAGTGATCTAGATGGAATTTAACCCTCCAATATATTAGGGGTGATATCCATAGGCCTCTTGATTGAGTAGGACTATGAAATGCATGGCCATGCTCAAATAGTGATTTGTTTCATATAGTCTACTCATCGATCAAGAAAACTCAGATTAAATTATGAAGAGGATGACACATTCCATGCCTCGAGTTTAATCTAGGATGTCAAGGTTAAAAGGATTAAATTACATTGAAACATTGGTCACGAAAAGGTTGTATCGAATCACCGATCTTATTATTATTTGGGTAGCAGTGATGCATTACTAGATGCCGCTCACTGTTTATAATTTTATAATATGATTTTAAAATTATTGCCAACATAATAATAACCTATAGGGTCACACACTTAGAACGTAATTAAAAGGGAATTAATTTAAATTGTATGGATTTAAATATATCAATATAATTGATAGTATTTAAATTATGAATTTAAATTAATAGGATAATTTGTATATATATATATATGTATATTAATTAAGTAAGACTTAATTAAGATATTATATATATATATATATATATAAATTCGGATTTTATATTTCTAATTGGATTAGGTTTTGGTTAATTCCTTTAACTGCTATATATATGATATATCAGCCGTTTAAGGTATCATCGATATCAAAACCCTAGCCGCTCTTAGAGAGAGACTAGAGAGAAAAATTTCAAAAAGTCCAGATCCTTGGCGGCTAGTACCGCAGCTTTCCTTGCTGCAGATCGTGTGACGATTCGCGGGACGTTCGTGTGGATACCGTAGAGGCGCAGTCCCGTTGGATTGCGTTGAGGATTCGAAGCAGTTCCAGAATCTCCATCGTCTCCTTTCAGGCTTGAATAATCGGTAAAACATATCTTAACCTCTGAATTAATATGTTTTCGCATGGATCCTGTTTTAGGGTTTCGAAAATTTTTAATTTCCGCTGCGTTTATGTGCCGAAAAACCCTACAAATCGCCCAAACGATTCCCAATTTCATGAACTCCAACTAATTTCACGAATTCGATGCTTTCCAGAAATTACAGAGCAACAATGGAAATGAAAGTCAAGAAAGCTATATAGTGGTTCCATCACGTATGTATGTTCATATAACAACAATATAAGGGTTCTACAAACCAATCATGAACCACTTTGGCATAATCAAAAATTAGAACTTTTGACAGAAAATGAAAATGAATAACAAGGAAACTGTATTATACCTTCTGTTACATTCTGAACTTGCTGCTACTCAAGAACACTGATAAATATATATATATAACTCTTAACTTACTTAGCCAAAATTCTCAGCAAATGAATTAGGAAGAGGATGGGTTATATTTATAGAAGAATTTCATAACCAGACAATGCAATTACATCCAAAATCAAACTAACAGATTATAGGAATGTTTGCTAGATAAGAGGGAGTTGGTAATTAGTTGGTGATCTCCACTATTCCACCCACTCCCTTCATGATCATAATGGCTAGAATGCTGAGTTTGAGAAGGTAGGAGTAGGCTAGCTTCATGAGTGTTTTACGTGTACAAGGTTTGTGTCTTATTAATATGGGACAAGGCATAAAAATCTCAGCATTTCCAATTTGTAAACAAACTAGTGTTAATACTTAGGTTATATACACACACATATTTAGACACTTAGGCCTTTAATTGAAATGTCACAATAATTCATATACTGTAGTAAGTGACACGTATAATCCATGTACATTTTGTTAATACCGGATATAATCTAATCAGATGTTAACACATTACACTGTCTCCTTTATTAAAACTAATTGTTTACAATATGTTCATGATATATTATACAATGTATACCCACATATTTATTGTCACACAAGTTATTAATCAAGTAGCTCACATGGTTTAATAAGCCTTACCATATAATAGTGTCATATTACACTTCACATAATACATAGTCAGCTAATATATGCTACACATTTAATTCGCATGCTTGCACATATAATTTCTCATCTTATAAATTGAATATTAATTAATAATATACACATATCCTACATCAATCAATATAATTGTTAACCTCCATAACAATTTAATTAACCCTTATATGATTAATTATCACTTTGATATAAATCTTATTATATTTATAAACACGTTGCTCATTATTATTATGTTTCTTGCAATAATAATAATCACATATTATTAATCAATCCTCATTAGTATTTTATAACAGTTAATTAATATTCTTCGATTAACAATTAATATAGATTAATTGTTCGCTTAAATTAATATAATCATTCTTATATTACGTCACTGTGCCACACAAGGCAATCAACGAGTTTATCACAAACTCCACCAATTTCTCAATTATTATAATTATTCAATTATATATAATTGAATTAATTCATCTCATAACACAAAATCATTTATATTCAAATAAATTCTCATTTCCATTAATATATTTATTTAATAATATATGGAAATTCTCGGGTATTACATCCTCCCCCCCCCCCTTATAAAAATTCCGTCCCGGAATTGCTACAAGGTTACACAAATAGATGGGGATAGTCCCTCATCATCCTATCTTCTAACTCCCACGTTACCTCCTCGACATCGTGGTTACGCCAAAGTACTTTTACAGATGAAATAACTTTATTTCTCAAAGTTTGTTCTTTCCTATCTAATATCTGGACAGGAATTTCTTCATACGCCAAGTTCTTCTCCACTTAAATGGGCTCGTAAGAAATCACGTGCTTGTAGTCGGCCTTGTACGGTCGCAACACGGAAATGTGGAACACGTTGTGGATATGCTCCAACTCGGGTGGTAACGCAACTTTGTATGCCACTTCGCCCAATCGCTTCAGTATCTCGAACGGTCCTATAAATCTTGGACTCAATTTTCCTTTCTTGCTAAAACGGATTTTTCCCTTCCATGGAGATACCTTCAAGAATACGAAACTGCCGACTTTGAAGTCTCGGTCCTGCCGATGCAAATCTGCGTATTTCTTCTGGCGATCTTGAGCTGCTACAAGTCTGGCTCTAATCACTGTCACCACGTCTGCGGTTTGTTGAACTAACTCTGGTCCGAGTATTCGTCGTTCTCCGACTTCGTCCCAACATAACGGCGTTCTGCACTTTCTCCCGTAAAGAGCTTCGTACGGTGGCATGCCGATACTTGCATGGTAGCTATTATTATATGCTAATTCTACTAAGGGTAGGTGGTCGTCCCAATTTCCCTTAAAATCCATCACGCAAGTCCTAAGCATGTCTTCTAGCATTTGTATTGTTCGCTCACTTTGTCCGTCTGTTTGAGGATGATAAGCTGTACTCAACCTCAACTGCGTTCCCATTCTTTTTTGCAAACTCTTCCAAAAATTGGACGTGAAGCGCGGATCTCGATCAGAGACAATTGACACCGGCACTCCATGTCGTGAAACAATTTCTTTTACATATAGGCTTGCTAATTGGTTCAAACTGTAGCGGATCTTGATTGGTAGAAAGTGTGCGGTCTTCGTTAGTCGATCCACGATAACCCAAATAGCATCATAACCTTTCTGTGTAACTGGAAGTCCTACCACGAAGTCCATGGTAATATGCTCCCATTTCCACTCTGGTATTTCTAACGGTTGTAGTAAACCACTCGGCCGCTGATGCTCTGCTTTAACGCGTTGGCAAGTCAAGCATCTACTGACGCACTCCGCGACTTCCCGTTTCAAATTGGGCCACCAAAAATGTTGCCTTAGATCTTGGTACATCTTTGTGCCTCCCGGATGAACGGAATATGTCGTATTGTGTGCCTCGTGCAAAATCTCTTCCCTCAACTCGGTTACCGCTGGTACCCACACTCTCCCTTCAAATCTCAAAATACCTTCTTTATCCATTCAAAATTTTTCTTCCTCATTTTCTGTGATCCTCTTTCGGATTTTCTCACACTCTTCATCCTTTTCCTGAGCTTCCTTTACTCTATCCAACAACGTCGGACAAGCTTCCATTACAATTAACTTCTCACCAGGCTTTTCTGGTCCTTTCACTTCTATCTCCAATTTCTCCATCTCTCTTATCAATTCTTCCTGAGTCGTCAAATTAAACAACTTCTCCCTTCCTTTCCTGCTCAGAGCGTCGGCAACCACATTTGCCTTTCCCGGGTGATAAAGAATATCGCAGTCATAGTCTTTGATTAATTCTAACCACCTTCTCTGCCGCATGTTTAACTCCTTCTGTGTGAAGATATATTTCAGACTTTTGTGGTCCGTGTATATCTCACATTTTTCTCCGTATAGATAATGTCTCCATCTCTTTAACGCAAAATCTACTGCCGCTAACTCTAAGTCGTGAGTGGGGTATCGTTTTTCGTAATCCTTCAATTGTCATGACGCATATGCAATAACCTTGCCATGTTGCATGAGCACACAGCCAAGCCCCTTGTGCGATGCATCACTATACACCACAAAATTTCCCGCATCATCTGGTAATGATAACATAGGTGCTTCGCTCAATCTCCTTTTCAGTTCTTGAAAACTTTCTTCGCATTTGTCGGTCCATACAAATTTCACCGTCTTTCTAGTCAAATTGGTCAACGGGGTTGCTATCTTAGAAAAATCTTGGATGAATCTTCGATAGTACCCAGCTAACCCTAGAAAGCTTCTCACCTCCGTCGGTGTTCTCGGTTGTTCCCAATTACTTACTGCTTCGACCTTTGCAGGGTCTACTGAGATTCCATTCTTATCTACCACGTGGCCTAAGAATTGAACCTTCTCTATCCAAAATTCGCACTTAGAAAATTTTGCATACATCTTCTCCTTCCTTAGTGCCTCCAAAACAATCTTCAGATGTTCGGCGTGTTCTTCCTCTGTCTTTGAGTAGATCAAAATGTCGTCGATAAAAACCACTACAAATTTATCCAAGTATGGCTTGAAAACTCGGTTCATCAAGTCCATAAATGCTGCCGGAGCATTAGTCAATCCGAATGACATTACCAAAAACTCGTAGTGTCCATAACGGGTTCGAAACGCAGTCTTTGGTATGTCCTCATCCCTCACTTTCAGTTGATGATATCCTGTTCGTAGGTCGATCTTTGAGAAACACTTTGCTCCCTTCAGTTGATCAAATAAGTCGTCTATCCTCGGTAGCGGATACCGGTTCTTGATCGTTACTCTGTTCAATTCTCGATAATCGATACAGAGCCTCATCGATCTATCCTTCTTCTTAACGAATAGTACTGGCGCTCCCCAAGGAGAAACACTCGGTCGAATGTAACCCTTATCCAACAATTCTTGTAATTGTATCATCAATTCCTTCATTTCTACTGGCGCCATACGATATGGAGCTTTCGAAATCGGTGTCGTTCCCGGTGCTAAGTGTAATACCCGAGAATTTCCATATATTATTAAATAAATATATTAATGAAAATGAGAATTTATTTGAATATAAATGATTTTTTGTTATGAGACGAATTAATTCAATTATATATAATTGAATAATTATAATAATTGAGAAATTGGTGGAGTTTGTGATAAACTCGTTGATTGCCTTGTGTGGCACAGTGACGTAATATAAGAATGATTATATTAATTTAAGCGAACAATTAATCTATATTAATTGTTAATCGAAGAATATTAATTAACTGTTATAAAATACTAATGAGGATTGATTAATAATATGTGATTATTATTATTGCAAGAAACATAATAATAATGAGCAACATGTTTATAAATATAATAAGACTTATATCAAAGTGATAATTAATCATATAAGGGTTAATTAAATTGTTATAGAGGTTAACAATTATATTGATTGATGTAGGATATGTGTATATTATTAATTAATATTCAATTTATAAGATGAGAAATTATATGTGCAAGCATGCGAATTAAATGTGTAGCATATATTGGCTGACTATGTATTATGTGAAGTGTAATATGACACTATTATATGGTAAGGCTTATTAAACCATGTGAGCTACTTGATTAATAACTTGTGTGACAATAAATATGTGTGTGTATATAACCTAAGTATTAACACTAGTTTGTTTACAAATTGGAAATGCTGAGATTTTTATGCCTTGTCCCATATTAATAAGACACAAACCTTGTACACGTAAAACACTCATGAAGCTAGCCTACTCCTACCTTCTCAAACTCAGCATTCTAGCAAATCATGATACGGGGAGTGGGCACAACAGTGTTCTTCAACCACTCTACCAACTCTTCCTTAGCTGATATACAAAGCTTCAATCTAGTGGTTCAATATAATGGACAATTGCATTGTCTGTGTAAGGATTCTTCTATAAATAGCAGTCATGTTTCTTCGTTTTCAATTTGCTGAGAGTTTGCATAAGTGGTGAGTGAAAGCAATATACATATATCAGTAGGAGAAGTTGGATTAGCAGCAAACTATATTGGAATCCTAGCAGAGGTATAATCCCTCTTCCTTTGTTCTTCATTTTCGTTTTCTGTTTCCGAAGTTTCCTTCAAATTTTTGATTATGCCTAATTGGTTCATGATTGGTTTGTAGAACCCTTATATTGTTGTTATATGAACATACATACGTGATGGAACCACTATATAGCTTTCTTGACTTTCATTTCCATTGTTGCGCTGTAATTTCTGTAAAGCATCGAATTCGTGAAATTAGTTGGAGTTCATGAAATTGGGAATCGTTTGGGCGATTGACTGTTATATAAGCATATATATGTGTTAGTAAGTTAAAAGGTTAGTCTAATAGCATATGGGTATGTCGAGATCGATAAAATGGGAGGTTTTGGGTCGGTTTCGCTGCAGTCTGAACTGCAGGAACTGTCCCCACGCCACAGCGCCGCAGCCAGCGCCGCAGCACCGCAGCCCGCGCCGCAGCGCCGAAGCCCGCACCGCAGCCCCACCCACGCCGCAGCCCACTCCGCAGCGCCAGAGTATGCTGCTGTTGCCGCGCCGCAGCGCCGGCCTCTATGTTCAGTTTTCTGCATTCTGCAACAAAACTGTTATGTACTAATTGGTTGATTTTTGTTTAAACAAGCTGGGAAGCATGATTAATACATATATATAAACTTAATGAGGCAATGTAAGCATGTTTTAGTATATTAGCATGCATGGTTAACCAAACGACATATAGTTTGAAAACAAACTTAAAGTTTCATAAACGAACGTTAACATTATAAAGCATGTTTACATACTGACCTTGCAAGCACGTTAGTACCACCTAGAGACACATGAAGTGCATGTTAGCTTATCTATATTGGTTCCGTAATAAAATATGAACATGTGAACCTAACTAGTGCTCATTCCTAACAAAAATATAAGTTTGAAGGTGGATATGATCATGTAAATGCTATATAGTCATTTTGATGTTTTGAGCATGTTTAGATAACTTTGAAATATATGAATGAAGCCTTAACTTGTGTTTATATAGTTCGTAAGGAAGCATGAACATGTTAGGCTCTATTAGTAAGATTCACTAATAGAAATACAAGCCTTACACATGAGCATTAACACGATACGTGGAGATTTAAATTCTGATATTTATGGACACATGTGATAGTACTCTTAGACTCATTCATGTGTCATGCATATATATATACCATGATTGGTTGCCGTGATTAAGTTTAGCATAAACAAAGCATGTTTTCAAGATAATAACAATGCTAGCTACATATATGCAATACGAGTACTCATGAGCATGACTAATACAAGTTATATGAATATCTTATGTGTTTAAAAACGACCATGTTAGACCATATGAGTTCGTGTCCTTGAATGGCTTTAAGTATTAACTTAAGAACCTATACCATGTACGATTGGATTTGGAAAAGTTATACAAGCATGTAAAGTATCCTTTAAATATGAATACATGCTACGTGATATTATATGATGTTACTTGAACCCGATTTTGACGGTTAACTTAAGGAGATGCCGTAACTTGCTAAAATGAAATATATTTAGTATTGATTGTGGTCTTATGTGATATTAATAATATGCAAGCATGTTTGCTAATTGTTGAGATCTTATATAATATGAGAATGCGTTTAAACTCTAAAGAAGGAACGTTAAGGATAGAAATTATATTCTATATAACTGTGTAACTAGGTAAAACTTACCTTATGTGATGATCGTATATTCAAAGAGAAAATGTGAAGTTAAATTATATGACTAATGAATATCATATATATATACGTAACTATATTACGATAGGAATTCGAAAGTGTTGATTGCTTTTCGTGGATAAACTACGCTAAAGGCAAGTTCTCTTACTTACACTCTTTTAAAGTGCAAGTATCCTAACCGACGCATTTACTTTATGCAAGGAAAGCTATGATTGTGAAAGTTTCCTAACTTATACTCTTTTACTATGCAAGTATCCTATCTTGTGTATTGCGAACTAGTTTCCTATTTAATCGGTTGAATTGAATTAGCATACTTGAACTCTTATTTCATTAAAGCTATTATTCATGTTGAACTTAGTATTGTTCTTGAATATTGTGAAAGTGTCTATGCCATTTGATTCGGCTAGACTTATATTATTGAAAAGCGACCCAAACTAATTGATTGGTGCGGGATCTTGTATTTGACTGAGAAGAACAACCTTCTTTGAAGGGAATATATAAATTGTCGGAGAACCGACGTGCACACTTGAGTATGATTGATTGTTATGCATAACGATGGTACTTTAGGCTGATCACCTGTTGTACCTGTTTTTTGTTGGATTTTCAGTTTATTACTGTCAATTCTAGTAGAAGTTCATAGTCCTTAGTGACTGCTCAGTATTCAATTATTTGAAATCTTGAATTGACTTATTATTGAATCATATTGATATTATCCTGTCCTTAGCGACTGTTATTGAGAACTGTTGATATTCTTGTTATTCTTGAGCTATAAAATCTTGCTATACCCTTTCGAGAATTGAGAATCTTATTATTCACCCTTATTGTATATTACTTGCTGGGCAATTTGTGCTCATTCTTGCTTTCCCTAAAACATTTCAGTTAAGGCAGAGCATGGCGAACCTTCAGGCATTGATAAGGGCAAGGGCAAGGCTACCTACTAGCTTATGTCTGTTATTAATATATTAATATTGTGTGAAGATGATGTAGTAAGACTGGATTTGTTTATGTTTAAGCTTAAGTTAGATTATATAACAAGTCGTTAATTGATATTGCTATGTAATCTATTAAGTACTGTAGGTTGCGAGACTTGGGGGAATAATTATAATAAATCATTGTAAATTATTCTAGTATAGATTTTCCGCTGTGGTTGTGTGATATTTAGTTATCATTATTGCGATGTATTACCATGAGCACGTGATGAACCAAATTCGAGAGACCAAGTGGCGGTCCTGGAATTTGGGGGCGTCACACTAAGTCTATTACGAATTCGATTTCTCTGTCTGGCGGAAGACCAGGCAGATCGTCCGGAAACACATCTTGGAATTCATTAACTATGTATATATCCTTAATTTCTACTCCCTTTTTCCGAGTATCAACGATGTAAGCTAAATATCCTACACATCCTTTCCTTAACAATTTCTTGGCCTACATCATCGTAACGCAACACGATTGCTTAAGCGATGAGCTACCATAAAACACTACCTTAGACTTACTCGGAGTCTAAAGGTTCACACATTTGTTCTGACAGTCAATTATCGCAGCATGGTTATACAACCAATCCATTCCCAGTATTACAGTCAAATTCTCCCAATCTAATAGGTATCAAGTCTACGCTCAGTTCATGTTCTCTAATGTTTGCGTGACAATCTTGATAAATGTATTCTACAGGGATCACTTCCTTATTAGCAACTTCTATGATCAAAGGATTTTCTAAAAGTTCTCGGGGTGTACTAAGTCTACTAGCAAATTCTTCAGATACAAAAGAACAGGTGGCACCCGAATCAAATAATACATAAGCATTTATATCATTGATTGGGATTATACCTGACACCACATCCTTCGCAGCCACTGCGTCTTGGACGGTCATGTTAAAGGTTCTGGCGGTTGGGCGGTTGGATTGTGCCGGTCCACCGATCATCAGCTTGTTGCCTCCTTGCTGATTACTACCCCCTCCACTTCCCTTCTTTGGGCAGTCCTTAATTCGGTGCTCCGTCGAGCCACACGCAAAGCATCCTTGTATCTTTTTCGGTTTCAAACAGTTGGGCGAGATGTGCCCTTCCTGTCCGCAGTTGTAGCAAGTGCCACGTCCCTTCCAGCACTCGCCCTGGTGATTCTTCCCACACTTCGGGCATCCTTCAGCCCTCTTCTTGAAACCTCCACGAAAATTCCCTGATTGATTATTATTGTTGTTTTTGTTGTTGTTGTTGTTCTCCCACTTTCTCTTTCCCAAGTTGCTTCCTCCGCTACTGCTTCCTCCTGTACGATTCTCTCCTCCAGTATTCTTTCCTTTCTTTTCTTTGTTATACAGACTTAAGGCCTCACTGCCGCCTTCCGCAATGATTGCCTTCTCCAGTAATGTTGCAAAGGAATCAATTTGAAGAACTAATACCTTATTGAACAGCCATGGCTTCAACCCTTGTTCAAAGCGTCTAGCCTTCCTCTCTTCATCACCAACTTGGTGCTCCGCAAATCGCGCTAGTTCGTTAAACCTAGCCGCGTATTGCGCCACCGTCATCTCACCTTGTTTTAACTCTAGGAATTTCACCTCCATCCTATTCTTCATACTCTTCGGAAAGTAATTCTCGAAGAACAGTGTCTTAAACTTATCCCAAGATATTATCCCTTCTCCAGCTCTTTGTTGATTAGCCTCCCACCAGTAGTTCGCTTCTCCCCTCATCATGTACGTGGCAAACACCTGTCTTCTGATCTTCGCCTACGCTAGCTATAGTGAAAGCTTTTTCGATCTCTTTGATCCACGTTTGTGCGACGATTGGGTCGGTAGTTCCCTCGAACTCCGGGGGTCCTACACTCTTAAAGTCTTTAAAGGTTGTTACTGGCACAGTTTGAGGGTTCGGGAGAACGGGTTCATTGTTCCTTCCCCTTAAGGCTTCTCCTAACAAGTCTACCAGTTTCTGGATCGGGTCTACTTGTTCTCTCTCATTGTTAACGGATTCTTCGGGTGCAGTCAATCTACGTCTGGGCGGCATTATCTGCATCACAATTTTTCATTTTATTATTATTCAAGTATATCACTTAAGTATTTCTTTTAATACTAAAAGAATAAATTTATAACACGTTTCTAAAATCAACTCCATTTATATTCATATGCCATTTCATTTCATTACATGATTTTCCTAGCATACTGCTATAAATGTTATCACATATATCCCCTAATATCACAAAAGACGGGGAATATACCAACCTACTACCATACTACCCCTCTAACAAAAGCTAACTCGGGGTTTACATCATCATCCCACATCTTACACAAAAGATCGGGATTACAACATAGTATATACAATACATAAAGACACAACTAGCACTACCACTAGACTGATTAAGGAAATCTCATCCCATCATCCCGCGCTCCACTGCGCTCTTGTACTCCAACTGTGCTATATACGCAACCAGCTCTCGGCTCAAGGTATGTAGAGTCTGTCCCTGTTCTGCCGGGTAGTGGTACACACCATCAATCACCCTTTCGAAAGCTGAACGGAACACATACCCCATCTTGTTCATCTTTCTCTTCTTGCACCTGACCTCGTCCTCAAGGTCGTCAGCTCTCTCATTGGACGCTTCCCACTTCTCCTCGAAGTGTAACCTATCCATCACCTCCAACTCTAACTGAGTACGGAGTGCCTCTTTCTCAGTTTTCTCACTCAGCTCCCTCTGCTCAACCTCTTCTAGCTTCTCTGCCAAATCTACATTCTTAGCCACTGACCTGTGAAATAGAGTCCCCATCTGGATCCCTGCCTCCCTACGGTAGGCAATCTCCACCTCTAACTCTTGCATAGCCAGCTTCCTCTGGTGGTCCTCGTCCCTCAGCTTCTGGAACTCAGACTCTCTCTCGTGGGCCTCTGCCTCCAGCTCCTGGACTCTGCAGTCTAACTCTAGAATACGCTCCTCGTACTCGCCTAACATCTGTTCTTCTATAGTAGCCTCATCAGAGTCCTCTACTGGCTCATCCTCCATCGGCTCCTCCACTGGATCAGACTCTATCTCAATCTCGTCCTCGTCGTCAGACTCGAATGGTACAACAGCCTGCACTGGTGTAGCCTCTAGAGGTGCCTCGTATACTACGTGTATATCCCTGGGCTCCTCCTCTGCAACTCTACTAGGTACCCCTGTGTCTGTCATCCTACACTCACAAACACAAGACAAGAAATAGCATCTCCATTAGGATGTTAAACAAAATATAAGTTCATTGTATAAAATGAAGTTACATTTCATAACAGACTAAGCCTCTCAAGGAAAACTCTACATGAGTTTTATCTCCTTCCTAACTTCTAAGTTCGCCTAAGTTATAGTCTAAGGACACTCGTTCCTAAGGTTTATAACTATGGCTTTGATACCAACCTGTGACGCCCCCAAATTCCAGGACCGCCACTTGGTCTCTCGAATTTGGTTCATCACGTGCTCATGGTAATACATCGCAATAATGATAACTAAATACCACACAACCACAGCGGAAAATCTATTCTAGAATAATTTACAATGATTTATTATAATTATTCCCCCAAGTCTCGCAACCTACAGTACTTAATAGATTACATAGCAATATCAATTAACGACTTGTTATATAATCTAACTTAAGCTTAAACATAAACAAATCCAGTCTTACTACATCATCTTCACACAATATTAATATATTATAACAGACATAAGCTAGTTGGTAGCCTTGCCCTTGCCCTTATCAATGCCCGAAGGTTCGCCATGCTCTGCCTTAACTGAAATGTTTTAGGGAAAGCAAGAATGAGCACAAATTGCCCAGCAAGTAATATACAATAAGGGTGAATAATAAGATTCTCAATTCTCGAAAGGGTGTAGCAAGATTTGATAGTTCAAGAATAACAAGAATATCAACAGTTCTCAATAACAGTCGCTAAGGACAGGATAATATCAATATGATTCAATAATAAGTCAATTCAAGATTTCAAATAATTGAATACTGAGTAGTCACTACGGACTATGAACTTCTACTAGAATTGACAGTAATAAACTGAAAATCCAACAAAAACAGGTACAACAGGTGATCAGCCTAAAGTACCCTTGTTATGCATAACAATCAATCATACTCAAGTGTACACGTCGGTTCTCCGACAATTATATATTCCCTTCAAAGAAGGTTGTTCTTCTCAGTCAAATACAAGATCCCGCACCAATCAATTAGTTTGGGTTGTTTTTCAATAACATAAGTCCAGCCGAATCAAATGGCATAGACACTTTCACAATATTCAAGAACAATACTAAGTTCAACATGAATAATAGCTTTAATGAAATAAGAGTTCAAGTATGCTAATTCAATTCAACCGATTAAATAGGAAACTAGTTCGCAATACACAAGATAGGATACTTGCATAGTAAAAGAGTATAAGTCAGGAAACTTTCACAATCATAGCTTTCCTTGCATAAAGTAAATGCGTCGGTTAGGATACTTGCACTTTAAAAGAGTGTAAGTAAGAGAACTTGCCTTTAGCGTAGTTTATCCACGAAAAGCAATCAACACTTTCGAATTCCTATCGTAATACAGTTACGTATATATATGATATTCATTAGTCATATAATTTAACTTCACATTTTCTCTTTGAATATACGATCAACACATAAGGTAAGTTTTACCTAGCTACACAGTTATATAGAATATAATTTCTATCCTTAACGTTATTATTAATATCACATAAGACCACAATCAATACTAAATATATTTCATTTTAGCAAGTTACGGCATCTCCTTAAGTTAACTGTCAAAATTGGGTTCAAGTAACATCATATAATATCACGTAGCATGTATTCATATTTAAAGGATACTTTACATGCTTGTATAACTTTTCCAAATCCAATCGTACATGGTATAGGTTCTTAAGTTAATACTTAAAGCCATTCAAGGACACGAACTCATATGGTCTAACATGGTCGCTTTTAAACATATAAGATATTCATATAACTTGTATTAGTCATGCTCATGAGTACTCATATTGCATATATGTAGCTAGCATTGTTATTATCTTCAAAACATGCTTTGTTTATGCTAAACTTTAATCACGGCGACCAGTCATGGTATATATATATATGCATGACACATGAATGAGTCTAAGAGTACTATCACATGTGTCCATAAATATCAGAATTTAAATCTCCACGTATCGTGTTAATGCTCATGTGCAAGGCTTGTATTTCTATTAGTGAATCTTACTAATAGAGCCTAACATGTTCATGCTTCCTTACGAACTATATAAACACAAGTTAAGGCTTCATTCATATATTTCAAAGTTATCTAAACATGCTAATAACATCAAAATGACTATATAGCATTTACATGATCATATCCACCTTCAAACTTATATTTTTGTTAGGAATGAGCACTAGTTAGGTTCACATGTTCATATTTTATTACGGAACCAATATAGATAAGCTAACATGCACTTCATGTGTCTCTAGGTGGTACTAACGTGCTTGCAAGGTCAGTATGTAAACATGTTTTATAATGTTAATGATTGTTTATGAAATTTTAAGTTCATTTCCAAGCTTCATGTCGTTTTGTTAACCATGCATGCTAATACACTAAAACATGCTTACATTGCCTCATTAGGTTTATATATATGTATTAATCATGGTTCCATGCTTGTTTAAACAAAAATCAACCAATTAGTACATAACAGTTTTGTTGCAGAATGCAGAAAACTGAACACAAAGGTCGGCGCTGCGGCACGGCAACAGCAGCCATATTCTAGCGCTGCGGCACGGGTGGCGCTGCGGCGTAGGCTGCGGCATGGGTGGGGCTGCGGCGCGGCGGCGCAGTTTCGGCGCTGCGGCGCTGGCTGCGGCGCTGCGGCATGGGGACAGTTCCTGCAGTTCAGACTGCACTGAAATCGACCCAAAACCTCCCATTTTATCGATCTCGACATACCCATATGCTATTAGACTAACCTTTTAACTTACTAACACATATATATGCTTATATAACAGTCAATCGCCCAAACGATTCCCAATTTCATGAACTCCAACTAATTTCACGAATTCGATGCTTTACAGAAATTACAGAGCAACAATGGAAATGAAAGTCAAGAAAGCTATATAGTGGTTCCATCACGTATGTATGTTCATATAACAACAATATAAGGGTTCTACAAACCAATCATGAACCAATTTGGCATAATCAAAAATTAGAACTTTTGACATAAAATGAAAATGAATAACAAGGAAACTGTATTATACCTTCTGTTAGATTCTGAACTTGCTGCTACTCAAGAACACTGATAAATATATATATATATAACTCTTAACTTACTTAGCCAAAATTCTCAGCAAATGAATTAGGAAGAGGATGGGTTATATTTATAGAAGAATTTCATAACCAGGCAATGCAATTACATCCAAAATCAAACTAACAGATTATAGGAATGTTTGCTAGATAAGAGGGAGTTGGTAATTAGTTGGTGATCTCCACTATTCCACCCACTCCCTTCATGATCATAATGGCTAGAATGCTGAGTTTGAGAAGGTAGGAGTAGGCTAGCTTCATGAGTGTTTTACGTGTACAAGGTTTGTGTCTTATTAATATGGGACAAGGCATAAAAATCTCAGCATTTCCAATTTGTAAACAAACTAGTGTTAATACTTAGGTTATATACACACACATATTTAGACACTTAGGCCTTTAATTGAAATGTCACAATAATTCATATACTGTAGTAAGTGACACGTATAATCCATGTACATTTTGTTAATACCGGATATAATCTAATCAGATGTTAACACATTACACTTTCTCCTTTATTAAAACTAATTGTTTACAATATGTTCATGATATATTATACAATGTATACCCACATATTTATTGTCACACAAGTTATTAATCAAGTAGCTCACATGGTTTAATAAGCCTTACCATATAATAGTGTCATATTACACTTCACATAATACATAGTCAGCTAATATATGCTACACATTTAATTCGCATGCTTGCACATATAATTTCTCATCTTATAAATTGAATATTAATTAATAATATACACATATCCTACATCAATCAATATAATTGTTAACCTCCATAACAATTTAATTAACCCTTATATGATTAATTATCACTTTGATATAAGTCTTATTATATTTATAAACACGTTGCTCATTATTATTATGTTTCTTGCAATAATAATAATCACATATTATTAATCAATCCTCATTAGTATTTTATAACAGTTAATTAATATTCTTCGATTAACAATTAATATAGATTAATTGTTCGCTTAAATTAATATAATCATTCTTATATTACGTCACTGTGCCACACAAGGCAATCAACGAGTTTATCACAAACTCCACCAATTTCTCAATTATTATAATTATTCAATTATATATAATTGAATTAATTCATCTCATAACACAAAATCATTATATTCAAATAAATTCTCATTTCCATTAATATATTTATTTAATAATATATGGAAATTCTCGGGTATTACAACCTTGCTCTTCTGAACCAAGACGTGTTCCTAAACACTACGGATCTCATGTTGGCTCAGGGTTTAAAAAAGTGAAAAGTAATTCAGTCACCACTGTCCGACCTCGACGAATCGTAGAGTCGAGTAAAACTGACTCCACCGATCAACTTGGAAGGAATCGTGGTGTTGAGACTCACTCAGCATAGAACATGAACTCCAAGGCTACATGGAAAAGGAAGATGCAATTTAATGGTAAAGACAACAAATATCCACACAAATCCAATTGGAGAAAGCATCCACACACACAAATATAAATTATATTGGATGTTTTGCATGTGAAAGGTTTGGTCATAAAATTGCATCATGCTTTCATAATACTGTGCATGGAAGACCCAAAGTCAAGCATATTTGGGTTCCTAAGGGTACTAACATTGCAGAACCCATGCTAGTCTGGGTACCAAAATGAAAGCTGAATACGTTTGCAGGAAATGAGCACCACGACTACCACATGGTATCTGGACAGTGGTTACTCCAGGCATATGACCAGAAATAAAGCCCTCTTGTCAAATTATACAGAGAAGGAGGGACCAACAGTTATCTTTGGAGATAACAGCTCTGGCAAGACAAGAGGCTATGGTTCAGTTGGAAATGGTTCAGTGTCCTTCAGCAAAGTGGCTTATGTTGATGGTCTAAAGCACAATCTTCTTAGCATCAGCCAACTCTGCGATAAAGGCCATCTAGTTACCTTCCTCAACAATCAATGTCAAGTCAGAGATCTGGAGACATCCTCTATCAAGCTGACAGGAACAAGAGAAGGAAATGTATACATTGTCAATATTGCTCAACTCAGTACTGATGAGACAGTATACTTACTTGCTAAAGCCACTAAAGAAATAAGTTGGCTTTGGCATAGAAGATTATCTCATCTCAACTTCAAGAGTATGTCTAAACTGGCCTCCAAAGATCTGGTAGCAGGATTACCCAAGTTCAACTTCATCAAAGAAAGACCATGCAATGCATGTCAGCTTGGAAAGCAAGCAAGGAGCTCATTCAAAGGCAAAGCAGTCAACTCAATTGACAGGCCCCTACAGTTACTTCACATGGATCTCTTTGGGCCAATTTCGACTGTGAGCTTAGAAGGAAAGAGATACTCACTAGTCGTGGTGGATGACTACACCAGATACACATGGGTGTTCTTTCTCAACTCAAAAGATGAGACAAGCTCCCAACTGATAAAGATGTTCAAGCTAGTGATGAATGAAAAAGGAGAGACTATCAAGGCAATAAGGAGTGATCATGGCAGAGAGTTTGACTTCTCAGAAATGGACCAGTTCTGTGCAGACAATGGCATTAGTCACAATTTCTCAGCACCACAAACTCCTCAGCAAAATGGAGTAGCTGAAAGGAAGAACAGAACACTTATAGAAGCTGGAAGAACTCTACTTACAGCAGCTCATCTGCTTGAATACTTTTGGGCAGAAGCCATCAACACTGCGTGCTATACACAGAACAGATCTCTTGTACACTCTACGCTAAAGAAGACTCCCTATGAGCTGTGGAAAGGAAGAAAGCCAAATGTTAGTTACTTCCATGTGTTCGACTGTTCATGATACATTCTCAATAATGGAAAGCAATATCTGACTAAGTTCCAACCTAAGTCAGATGAAGGAATCTTCCTTGGTTATGCCACAGACAGCAAAGTCTATAGAGTTTTCAACAAAAAGACACTAAGTGTTGAAGTCTCAATCCACATCATCTTTGATGAAACAGACTCGGATAAGTCTGCACCACCAGACACTACGATTGACGATACTGACACTACGAATGAAGTGATCGAACCCAACACTACGACAGCAGTTCCTGAAGAAAGAATCGTAGTGTCCGAAGAAGAAATCGTAGAGAGAGCTGAACCAAACGACGATTCTGAACAACAAGAACCAGAAGTCAATCTTGAGGAGTTCAGACAAGAAGGCACCAGAACTGATGTTCCAATAGGGAACGGGTGGGCAAGAGATCACACTCAAAATTTAATTATTGGTGATCCAACTGCCAGAATAAGAACAAGATCTGTAACTCAGAATGAATGCTTTTATTTGAGTTTTCTATCTCAAATAGAACCCAAGAAGATTGAAGATACCATGCTAGATGCAAGCTGGATTGAAGCCATGCAAGAGGAACTTAATCAATTTGAAAGAAATAAAGTCTGGAGATTAGTTCAAAGACCAAAGAGTCACCCAGTCATCGGCACCAAATAGATCTTCAGAAACAAAATGGATGAAAATGGGGTGATCACTAGAAACAAAGCAAGACTGATGGCCAAAGGTTATTCTCAAGAAGAATGCATAGACTACGATGAGACCTTTGCACCAGTGGCCAGACTTGAAGCTATCAGGATGTTCCTTGCATTTGCTGCTCACATGAAGTTCAAAGTATTCCAGATGGATGTTAAGAGTGCATTCCTAAATGGAGAACTTCAAGAAGAAGTCTACGTGGAGCTACCCCCAGGTTTTGTCAATCCAACCCTCTCTGATTATGTCTATAGATTAGATAAAGCCTTATATGGACTTAAACAAGCACCTAGAGCATGGTATGAAACATTAACAAACTTTCTTATTGAAAAAGGATTCACTAGAGGTAGAGTAGACACTACACTATTCCTTAGAAAACACAAAGATAAAGTCTTACTAGTTCAAATATATGTAGATGATATTATCTTTGGTTCTACTGATGAAAATCTGTGCAAGAGATTTGCCAAGCTTATGCAGAGCAACTTTGAAATAAGCATGATGGGTGAGCTGAACTTCTTCCTTGGACTACAAGTAAAACAAATTGATGAAGGAATTTTCATAAGCCAAGCCAAGTACATTAAAGACTTACTCAAGAAATATGGCATGGAATCAGCTACTCCCATGAAAACACCAATTGCTCCAGCAACTAAGCTTGACAAAGATGAGAAAGGTAAAGGAATTGATATTACTCAATACAGAGGTATGATAGGTTCCCTTCTCTACTTAACTGCCAGTAGACCAGATATAATGTTTGCAACATGTATATGTGCTAGATTTCAAGCTAATCCTAAGGAATCACACTTAACTACTGTAAAAAGGATTTTTCAGGTATCTTAAAGGTACACCCTATTTGGGTCTATGGTATCACAAAGAGTCCTCATTTGAACTGACAGGATATTCAGATGTTGACTTTGTAGGATGCAAAATAGATAGAAAAAGTACCAGTGGCACTTGTCAACTACTAGGCAATAGACTAGTGTCCTGGTTCAGCAAGAAGCAAAACTCAGTATCAACTTTAACAGCAGAAGCTGAATATATTGTTGCTGGTAGCTGTTGTTCTCAAATCCTATGGATGAAGAATCAGCTAGCAGATTATGGGTTTGATTTCAAATCTATACCCATACACTGTGATAACACAAGTGCTATAGCAATAATAAATAATCCTGTCATGCATTATAGGACCAAGCATATAGAAATAAGATATCATTTTATTAGGGATCATGTTCAAAATGGGACAATATCCTTGCAATACATTCCTACTGAAAATCAACTTGCTGATGTGTTTAAAAACCCTTAGATGAATCTAGATTTAATAAACTAATAAGTGAGTTAGGTATGTTAAATTTACAACCATAAATTCTATGCTCTAGATAGTGCTAACCTTGCAGATGTAAAGGCTAAGTCAAAATCGTAGAGATGACTAAGACGAACCACGATCGTGGAGTGATTCAGTTAAGACATAAAGGCTCACTGTGATAGAAACAACAAGCCAAGCAACCCTTTTGATAAGCGTCTCAGAGACAAACCTGATCCTTAGTGTCAAGCTAAGAGGTTGGCCCTTCCTGAGCAACCTTAACCTAGAAGGCTTGCCATTTCAGAAGGCATCACAAAAAGTCGTAGAGTCAATGATCAAGAAGAGAGCAAAGGATTGAATTTAACAATCGTGGAATGGATCTAGACATTCGTAGTCTTCTCATAAGGGCACTCCAGCTCAGGGGGAGCTAAGGGCAGAACAGATATTTTCACATAGATTAAAACCGTGGAGTTCTGCAAAATTTGACACGTGTCCCACGACGCTGAACATATGGAGGGAAGTGTTTAAAACTATTTTAAACTGTCATATGTCAGTTCATCCTTGAATTTCAAAAGACTATCTTTCTCTCTCTCTCAAACGAAACCCTAAGTTTCAGAAAGCAAAGCCAAGTTCATTCATTTCAGGAAAATCAATCTAAATCAATGGTTGTTTCTAGAATTGTCTTGGGTTTTCAGCTATGCTTTGACGAATTTGAAGATGCTAGTCCAGAAATTCACAAAATTCTTTCCTTGCTAAATAAAGCTGGACTCAAGGATGCCCTAAATACCAACACACTTGTATTCACAAAGCTGGTGAAAGAGTTCTATACAAATGGAATTGTTAAAGGAAACTTCATCCTCACCAAAGTCAAGGGCGAGCAGATTCGACTCAACTCAGAAAGCATAAACTTTGTCCTAGGGTTCATCAATGAAGGTCTTCCATCACTGGACCGAATCGATTTTCATGAAGGCCTAAAGAAGATGAAACACAACAAAAGTGAAGGAAAGAGTGGCTACAGGAAGAAAGAGTTTCCCCAAGAATATGAGTTTCTTGCTAAAATTGTTGGAAAATGCATATGCTGCAAGAGCTCTGGCCACGATACTGTCAATAAAAAATAACTGAAGCTCATGATAGCTATCAGGTACAGAGTTCAACTCAACTATGGAGCTCTTCTAATGGAATGGTTTGGAAAATGGATGGAAAGCTCCAAGAAGACCAAGAGTACTGCAAAAATGTCTTATGGGAGATTTATCAGCATGATACTAGAAGATACACTGGGCAACAAGATTAAAGATGAAGAAGGCGTCTCCATTGTCCCCAACCAGAAGATAACCCAGCAATTATTTCAAAACTGGAAGAAAAACTCGACAGAAAATGTAAAGATAAAATCTGAAATTCTATCTGCTGCAAGGGAGGAAGCCTGGGAGGTAGAAGAAGGAGTAACTGAAGAAAATGCTAAAGCCTTGATCAAAAGGAGGAAAGGAAAGAAGAAGATGAATGAAAATGTATCAATGGCTGAGGAACCCCAAGACCCAACCACTGATGCACTTCAACCATGCCCTGATGCTGAAATGGAGTTTAGTGGCTTAATGACTGAAAGAGCTATTACTCCTGAGGCAGCTCAAGCATCAGAGGAGACTCTGGAAGAGAAGGAGAAGAAGAAGAAGAGGGAATCAAGTGAGGACATGGCTGGAAGAAGTGTTGAAGCTCAAAAGAAGAAGAAACGCAGTCACAGACCAAGGAAGCTTACAATTACTACGATTGAGGAGTCTTCACCAATCGTAGAGTCCAGGCAGGCTTCTAGTATGGAAGAAGATTCTGCAACAGTCTCTCAGCCCAAACAGACAAACAGGGCTGAAGCTGAAGAAAGTTCTAAAGATGCAGTCAAGCCCAAGAGAAAGAAGACATTGGTCAAGAAATACATTCTTATCAATGAGGAAGTATTGAGGGAAGAGGACAGAAAAAGGGCTGATGAGAAGGATAAACAGATTACTGAGTCGCAGGAAGAAGAAACTCAGGAAGCTCAGAATCAAGAGAATGCTACAACTGAAGGGGAGCCAGAAAATGCAGAAATTGAGGGGAGCTACCAGAGAATCTGAATGAAGTAATGCTAAATCAGTTTCCAGTCACAGAGTCCCAAAACTCTGTGACTGATGAACCACATAACCAACTCATCTTCGTCGAGCGGCCCGTTAACCATCCAATAATGATTAAGCACATCACACGAGTTGTCAAGGAAATGCTTGCAAACTCAATCAGTGAAACACCAACCTTAGATGACACACTATAATTCGGGCATACTGATCAATCCGAAGAAGAAATCGTAGAGTGTCCAGAACAGCTCAAAGATACACAAACACATACATCTGAGCCAAACACTACGCCTATCTAGCAAACTCCTAACTCTCTAACCCAAGCAGACATTCCATCATCCTCCAACAATGAATACTTTGACATAACTCTTGCTCTCGAAAGTTTGTCAAGGAGAGATGAACACACTATAGCTACTCCTCCTCCAGAAACACAACAAATTCTAGATCAATTGGCTCTCATGCCAACAAAGGAGGAGCTGACTGCCACACTGAGTCAAATAGGGTCAGAATCTGAAAAGGTCCTTGAAGAACATTCTCTTGCTCTTCACCGTAGATTCGACAACATTCTCGACTTGGTCAAGACTCTGCCAGGACATTTGGGAACGGAACTGACTAAATCATTAAGGGCGATCTTTAGAGAAATGGCTAAAAGCATCAAGGCAAGAGATGTTATTCATTTTGCCGAGGCCAAGAAGCAGAAAGAAGCCTTGCTGCTAATGCAAAAGAATCAGCAAACTCAAAATGAGCTGATGGGGGGACAGATTTCAGCACTGCTTATTGCTTTGAACCAATTCCAAGAATGCAGTGCTGCTCAAATCTCCCAGAACAACGATGCCGTGAAAATGCTTCAGCAACAAAGAAGGGTCACTGAGGCTTTAGTTGCTGAACAAACCAGTGATATTTCTCAACAAAGAACTTAAATGCATGCCCCGGTAAACGGAATCAAACGGCTCTCAAACGATATTCGAACCCTTAATGATGACATAAAGGGGGAGAAGATTGGGCAAGGAGATAAAGGCAAAGGTGGAAGACCAAGGCAAATGCACATTCAACCACCACCTCTGTAGCAGGAAAGGCAAAGGAAAACTCGTACAGGTCAATCGTCGGGTGGCAACTCCAATAGTCCAAATGTTCAACCTCCACGATCTGATCAGTATCTGCAGCAGCCTCCGGTGGGAATACCTCTTCAAAGACATCAAGGTCAAACGTCTGACTCACAAGGCATGACTTCTGCACAGTCTAGATATGAGCTAGAAGACATTGAATGGAGAGATGAGCAAACCAGAAGGATGAGAGCTGCTGAGTCTTCAAGGAGCAAGAGACAAAGAAAATAGAGATAAGCCTTAACTTAATTTTGTATTGATGTTTTTATTATTGAATGTAATATCTCTTCAAACATCAATAAATTCATGCTTATTCTCTAGAAATTTTAGTTGCTCACTGAAACACTAAGCCATATTTACTTTCTAGCATTTTGCATTTAGAAAATGATGCTATGATCTAAATCTCCTTGATTATTTCAACATCAAATAGGGGAAGATTGTTGGAAATTGCATATTCAGATTTGATATTAAAAGTAAATATAAATGCTTAAGTGTACAGTCCTTAAGAGAATCATTGTACAAGGACTTAGATGATAGATCAAACGTATTAGGATGATCTGAGCCTTAATATTTATCATTTATGTAAATGAATGTATAGAAGAAAAGATCAAACTTGTTAGGTTGATCTATTTGAGCTGTAAAAGTTAAAGTCTTGACAGAATCGTAGTCTGTCAAAGATAGCATTCGAAAGACAGGGCAGAATCGTGGAGCTTAAGCAAAGATATCGGAATCATAGTCTGCCAAGAGATTCAAGCCTACAGAAGTTAAGGTAGAAAATGTGGAGCTTGAGTGAAGATATACAATCTAGAAGTCTGCCGAAGAATCAAGTCTACAGAGGCCAAGGCAAGAATCGTCGAGCTCAAGTGAAAGCATCAAAGAATCGTAGTTTGCCTCAGAAGCCACACTGAGAGTCATAAAAGTTGAAAAGCATCTGCCGAGCCAAGTTAGGAATCGCAGAGTGCTATCAGAAGTGTGAAGTCTGCAAGACAAGCAAGCAAGGAATCGTAGTCTACCGAGAGCTTAAGAGAAATTATAGTGTGCTCTACGAAGTGAATCACGCTGTGCAAAGCCAACACACAATGATTGTGTCACAAATGACCATAATCGTAGTGTTCCTCCAGTCAACATCAAAGATTAAAGATCTAATGAAGGGAGGAAGAGCAACAAATGAAGAAAGGCTTATAGTCGTTGACAAAGTGATAGTCCCAATACTTCCATATTCATCCTTAGTCCAAATCGAAGAAGCGTATTGTAGAAGCTAAGGAAAGGACTAAAGTAGCCTGCAGAAAACACCTTTTCAGGTGTTAGGTGAAAGATACAGTCTGCTGTGTCAGTGAGCCAGGCAGCAGAGCAGCAGAAAAGCAGGACGTCAACATCACTACACAAAAAACGTCTGGAGCATTAAATGAAGCAATGGGAGCATTTAAAACGCCTATTTTTGAATGGCTCTTTTATAAGGAAATCAGACAAGGATTCAGACTAAGTAAGCAGACGTATAAAGAAAGAATACATTGCAAAAGCTCAAGAACACTACGATATCAAAGAAAGCTTGCTTCGCTACTCAGTCCTTTGAAAGACAAAAGCTAAACTGCAACTGAGTAGCACACCTCAACTATCAACTGCCGATCCAAGTGAGGAACCAAGTCAGAGGACTTGAAGAGTTCAAAAGTGAACTAAGTGAAGATCCAAGTCAAAGGACTTGAAGAGTTCAGAAGTGAACTAAGAGCAGATCCAAGTCAAAGGACTTAAAGAGTTCAAAAGTGAACTAAGTGAAGTTCCAGGGCTGCTGGCCTTGAAGGGATCTGAGTGATCCAGTTGTAAGAAGATATCCTTAGTGAATTTCCTACTTTTGGAGTAGAAGAGTGGATTAGGATTCGTGTTGGCTCTAAACCACTTAAAACCCTATGTCTCATTGTCTCTCATTAACTGCTATAACTGTTATATCTGTTATAACTGCTATAACTGCTTATCTAACCTTAACTGCATTATCTTGAAGGGGAACAAAACATATATTCCGCTGCAGTCAGTATCATCAATACTGACTAAGTATTTTAAATTGAGAAATTTTAAAATATCTATTTAACCCCCCTTCTAGATAACTAACGTGCCTTTGGGAACTAACACATTCCTTCATTGATTAACATTTGCAGGATTTCCTTCATTGGCTGGTTTAGATTGGTGAAATTCCTTTGAAAGACAAATTCCAAACCCGCTTGAAACTTTTCTTCCTTGGCCATTTTGTCGGCCCATGGTTCTTGTTGATGAAAATGGTAATGATCCCTCATGGGAATGGGATTGATTTCTGGTGTGGGAGGACTAGCCTCATGTTGGTTAGATTGGTTGATCAGATGTCTGGTGACCTGATGTTGGTATACGATCAGTTCTGCTAACTGTCCAATCTGTTCTTTGATAGACTTGATCTCCTATTCTATCAGGAATCGCCTTTCTGAGACTTCCCAACTGTCTGGGCTATTGTTGCTGGATTGAGTCAACTCTCCTACGTACCGGAGGTATTTGGATCCTTCTCCATTTCTGGTGCTGATCATGTTGATATTTTCCTCTTTATGTTGTGGGAGGGGATTATCTTGTACGTGCAGTTGCTCGGGCTTTGTTACCACAATCTCTCTATTGTCAATCAAGTCTTGAATTTTGTTCTTGAGAGACCAACAGTCTTGTGTGTCATGGCCCAGAGATCCAGAATGGTAGACACACTTCTTGCTTGGTTCGAAAGTCCGCCCCCCGGTGTTGGTTGGGAGAAGGAGTTGCACAATCTTTTTCTATGCGGTTAACAATTTCAGCACATTCTCGAGTGAATCCCCTAACGGGGTGAATGTTCTCCGACATCTAGCCTCCATAGTCTTCTGAAATGGAGGGTTTGAAGGCTGTGCAGGAGCTTGAAAAGGAGTATAATTCCTCCTTTGAATGGGCATATTGCTTGAATCACCCCCTTGGATTCTATCCTTGCAATACTAAGGACATTTCTTCCTCTTTCTTCTTATGTACCCTCCGGGGATTACTCCCATAATTTTCAGACTGGATACGTTCGGCAATGGCTTCCAAGGCAGTCAGATCCTTTATCTTTCTAGATTTTAGCCCCATTTCGACCATCTCTCCGTGCTTGATCATCTCAGAGAATGGTTTTTCTATGCCTGCTAAGACCCTCTCGTAATATGGAGCGTCTTGAATATCGACGAAGGTCATGACTATCTCAGACTCCGTCATGGATGGGGTGACTTGTGCTGCAACCCGTCTCCATTGTTGCGCATATTCTCTGAATGACTCAGTACTTTGTTTTTTGATTTTGGTTATCTGGTATCTATCTGGAGCTAGCTGAGACTGGAAACTATAGTGACTGAGGAAAGCATGGGCCAACTCTTCCCAACTGTGAATTTTGGAGTTGTCTATACGGGTGTACTAGGCTCTAGCCTCTCCGGTCAGACTCTTCTGGAATAACTGCATTCTGAGTTTCTCGTCCTCTACATAGGATTCAAGTTCTCCAATAAATACTTTTAAGTAAGTGTAGGGGTCTCCCAATCCATCATATTTCTCAAAATTAGGAGTTCTAAATTTTTCGGGATACCGAGCCCCAGGAAAAATGCATAAGTCTGAATAATTGACACTGCCAAATGCCCCAGTTCCTTTGATAGACAGGATGGTTTCTTCCATCTGCTATACTTTCTTCAGAATGTCACTAGCTTCATGTTCTTTGTAGAGGGTGGTGATTTTAGGGGTTTTGTTGGTTGTGTTCTGGTATTGTGGTCCAGAAATCTGAGTATCTGTCTTTTTGGTCTCTTGACTGCCCCCACTACCACCAGGTGTTCCTGGTTCTGTGTGAGCTTGGGCTTGCTTTCCTTTAAGAGCCTTACTTTGTTCTCTCAGGAAACTGGCCAATTCGACTATCTGATTCTTCAATCCTTCAAACTCTTCCCTAGAGACGGGTGAATTCTAGCTGAGCACTTAAAGTCATGTCCGTGGATGGACTTACACTAGTAGAAAAAAATAAATAGACAACGTTTAAAAAACGTTGTAATAGATCCCCCAAAAACGTTGTGGTTAACAGTGTCATCTATTAGACACAAATAGACAACGTTTTTTAAACACAAATAGACAACGTTTAAAAAACGTTGTCTATTTGACAAATAGACGTTTTTTTCAAAAAATCGTTATCTATTTATCAAATAGACAACGTTTTTAAACACAAATAGACAACGTTTAAAAAATGTTATCCTTTGACACATTAGATAACGTTTTTTTAAAAAAACGTTTGTCTATTATACACATTAGAGAACATTTTTTTAAAAAAACGTTGTCTATTTAACACATTAGACAACGTTTTTTCTAAAAGCGTTGTCTATTGAACACATTAAACGTTTTTTCTAAAAAACGTTGCCTATTTAAAGCCAAAATATAAGCATTCTATGTTTCAAAATTCCATACATTCCAATAATACCATACGTTTACAATTTCAAATTCACTTTTCAATATAATTACTAGTACGTACATTGAATTACGAATTTAACTACATCCACAAAATATACCAAACTAATAAATAACAATAGTTGAACATCTGAAGTATAAAGCTACATTAAGGACTGTTGGTGGCTTTGGCAATTGCGATGAAGTCAAATAATGGTAATTCCAAATCCTCCCTCTCATTTTCATGCGAGAACTCACCTTCTTGATTGAGTTCTAATTTTCCTGCAAAGTGAGAAATGAAGTTCATATGTTATTTTTGTTTCTTACCTAAATTCTTATTGTGAAATGAGTATGTCAGAGACATTACCTTTTCTCCTCAGCATTCTTTTCCTTAGTAGTAGGCCTAGTGGTACTAGTAGTACTACTAATACAACAACTGCTCCTTGATAGGCTCTAAAAGCCTGAAAGCAATTTCAAGACCATTGTTGGCACCGTGAGCTTGCTCACCCTTATGTCTCATTGTTCCAAAGGGACCCCCAGTCTTAGAGGCTTGGTCATAAGTACCAGCTGAGTGCCAACTGTTATAACACAAGACACCTTGGACAATCACTATCAGACGCATCATGTAATCTCCAAAATAATATCAATTTATCAGAAAATATTCACATATTATTCTAAGAATCTGTGAAAAGGTCACTATTCCGGATCTATATATACAAGTAAAGAGAGAAAGACATACGCAATACGAAGCATCAGGGGAGCACATGACTTCTCGGCGATTAACCCTCTAAGCTTCCTCCTGCATTTGTCAACAGCTGCCTTGTACTCCTCACTCACAACTGGGTAGCACTTTCCCATAACTACAATTCTACAGCCAAATCAAACATTATACATTATTAGTATACACATGTACTATATATATATATATATATATATATATATATATATATATATATATATAGACACAACGTACAGACACACATTAATCCCAATGTACACATTTATATTATTTCGAAATGGGTAGGAGTTACTCTTAACCTCTTTAAATTGTAAAACATTGGGGCTTAACTCTATAATTTTCAACATACTTTTGCACATAAGGGAATTTGGGTGCAAAGATCTGGTGTACGTAGCATTTTCTTTCAAACTTCAGGCATGTGATACAATTTTTGCTCAAATGAGCAAGAACATAAAAGTATACAGAATTGAGGTTAAAATAATTTTCATACAAATACATCCAGAAGCAAATACAGATACATAGTTACATTTATGTATAATTGTACAGACTCACAATTCCTAAGATTCATATCAATTATGAGCAAATAAAACACACATTAACCAAACAAGTATTTGCCATATTTCTGCTCAAAATAAGCTGAGAACAGAAGAAGCCTAAAGACACAAATACCGTATTCATAAATGTTGTGTGTTTGTTTATATAGAGTTTAAAATTTTCAGATCAAATGTGAATAGATATCATTTAAATACAATCAAACACAGTTAAGCTACATTACACATATATACAGTTATATTTACAAATGCTAAAACATATACACAAATACGGTACATACAAACACATACAGAAGCAAATATAGATCAGTAAACATATTTTAAGACTCAAAGCTTCAGAAATTATGATCGATTGCGACTTGAAATGACACTGAAAACGACAAGATCCTGATGAAATTATAGATTACAGAGCACTACATAAGACAAAATCACCCATCGGCAGCAAAAATGAAACATTAATCAAAATTCTGATAAATGAAAAAAGTAAAATCAAAACACCAATACACTAAAGTTTTGATGAAATGAGAGATTAAAGACGAATAAGAACAGTTATACATACTGATAGAATCAGTGAATAGCTAAAATTAACGCTTCTGAAAACACGATCAGCAACAAAAATGGCTATTAAAATACAGGTCTAAACGACGGGCTTTGAGCCAATCATCAAAGTCTAGTCGTAGTCTTTTGACCACCACCACCTACTACCCTGTCTGTTCAGGACGTGACAACAAGTAATGGAAAAAATTGATTAACCAGCACCATACCATGATAAAGTTGTGTTGAAGGAAACGATCGTTGAGGAGAAGAATACCCTTAGTGTACTCAGGGTGACCTTGGATGCCCATCATGTGATCACCATATTTGAACATCTCTATCCCAGTCTTGTCTGACCATCCCACTACCTCTACTTTTGGAGGAAGTTCCCACACCTAATTAATTCATTTCTCAGTCACAACAATTGATCTATCTTAGTTAGTTTTGACAAAGGTAATGTACCCATATATATAAATAAAGGCTGGCTGGCTGGCTGTTGATACTAAAATATACCTCATCTCGATGACATTCAATTATGGACAATAAAGCAGGCATCTTCATAGATGCAAACACCTTGGAGGATGATGAGAGATTCACTGTTCTAACTCTAATGTCCCACTTGCAAATGACTCTTCACTTCATCGTTAGTAAGACCATCAACCTGCATAAGGTCCCTAATATGCTTGGGAGTGGCTGCTGCAAAAGAATGTAAAAGATCAATTTGATTGCATCAAGGATGATGATACCAAAACTTGACTCAAAGAAATTCCGAACATGGACAAGTCATATAGAGTTAGGCTCCTAAACCAAAAAACCAGAACTAGATGCAAATGGATAGAGAATTTCAGTTGTAGTTCAAGACTCTTCATACACCAAATTATTTCACGGTATCAATTCACTCTTTCCCTAATTTCTACTTAAATCTGCTTTCAAAGTTTCCCTTGTGGGTAAAAAAATTAACAAGTTCTCTACTAAAATTAAATCTGAACCTTAACTTCAATTTTGAGTTCTAACCTTGTGAACCTCCAAGTTGTTGTAGGGCACATACAAAGCGTCTATGCAACTCTGGCGACCAGCATCGTCTTTGTTTCCTAGCTGCCTGCTGCTGTGATGACTGGGGGCTAATCCGTATATCCGTAAATTTGCCATATTAATTAGGAAACAACTGAGAGGACAAATGTTTTTCAACTAAGGAAGGATGAGAAGATGAAAAATTTGGAGAAGGATATAAATCATTCTTTTTCCATGTGAATTTAAAACTCACGAGTCACATACCTAGATTGGAATCCATCCATCAAAAGTTACCATGGACTTAGAGACTAGAGTAGAGACAGATGGACTTCAATAAGCTAAAGTAAAATGATACTTTCAATCGCTAAAGAATCCAATATTCAATAAAGGAAATATAAAACAGATATACATATGAATAGCGTAACATTTGGCCCTTTCTCACCCATCCAAGCATTCCACCCTTTTCCTTTGAAGGACAAATCGAATACTCCACAGCCAAGTCACTTAGATCCTCTCCTGAGTGTAAAGCATGAAAAGATAATGTTTAATAACAAAAATAAATGAAAATTACTGCAATACTCTATACAAAAAGTAATAACAAAATTGGTATAACAACATCAACAGGTGTTGGGGAATTCTTAATAAAAGTGGTTTATTAATTTCACATCAGTTGAACACTCTTATAGATAGCTGCTGCCGCCTAACCACAAGGGGTGAGCTTCTTATTGCCAGCACCACGAGGGTTCTCATCTTTCCAGTCATCCCAGCCCTTGCTTTCTCTTATGCAGCATCATCGTCACCGTCGTCCTCTTCTCCCAGCCTCAATTTTGGACCATCATTGTACCATGAAGAATTGGCTTCTTCCATCATCTTAGCATTTCTCTCTTGCCAATTATTCATCATCTCCATCTCTCTTAATCCAGCCTCCTCGATGCTCATTGTAGGCAATCTAAATAATCCACCATAAACAATAAAATGAAATCTAGGTAAGCCTTTCAAGTACCAAATTTGACTTCTTAGCCATCAAGTATCAATAAATCAATGCTAAAATATTCACCTGCGGCCAGGTTGGAAAACCTGTGCTGCCATCCTTTCCCTTTCACTTGTTATTCTTCCACCCACAAGACTTGCTGGTCCAAACATCAATGGTTGCTGGTGTTTGTGTTCGTGTGCCTGTGAAATCTTTGCTATCCCTTCTAAAACATCTTGGGCAAATGTAGCACATGTAATGGGTGCTGCTGGTTTCGTGTATTGAGCTCGAGCTGTAGCACCACGATGCCAAGCTTCTGCTGTCCTGGTTCGCTCATCAAAAACAGCCTGTGAAATTTCCTCATCCCCTTCCTGCCAGTAGGAAATCATTATGAATTCCTAGATACGTACTTTAGCAAAAAATACCAAGATGAGACAACGCAGCAAAACACATTTCAGTGTTATTCCAAGATACTTGAGAAAAAAAGAAAGCCTCAAGGGCAATATGAATATAGTAAGATGTAAACTTCTAGTTGACATAAAGATTAAATTTAGAACACATAAATAAATCTGTGATTCCTAGATACATACATTAGCCAAAAATACCATGATGAGACATGGCAGTAAAGCACATTTCAGTGTTATTCAAACATACTTGAGAAAAAGAGAAAAGCCTCGAGGCAATTAACATATAGCAAGACAAAAACTTCTAGTTGACATAAAGATCAAAATTAAAACACATTGATAGATCTGTTAACAAAGATTCTAAATTTAGAATAACTAAACATTGATAGTATCTGATTTGCTTGCCATATAGATAGTAAAAGAAATATTCATGGAATAATTGAGAAGCTAAATGACAAAATGGCAGTCAATCCAGATTTGTTAACACAGATTCTGCTTCTGCATATAGAAAAATAAAAGAGCAAAAAGAAAAAGAAAAAAATAGCCAAATAAAGCTCAACTGTTGAATAATTCCAAATAAGTCTAACAGAAATATCAAATGGTAATAGCATTAGTCATAATTATAACTCCAACAACACAATAAAAGCAATTCTTACAGGTATGTGCACGAAATCAACATAAAAATACAAAATTAATTCACATGTATATAGTAATAAGCAGTCAATAACTTCCACTAGTTTTCAAGAAAACAGAAATGAAAACATAAGAAAATAACTTGGGGATCTTCATATCCTGTTTCTTTCCCAAAAATGAAAATCTTCACTCAACTTCAAACCAACCAAGTTAGTTAAAGAACTCAAATTGATGGGTATTACTAGAAATTAAATCAAAGAGAACAGGAAACCCACCATAAACAATAAATTACAGACCTGTGCCTTTGGGGCAAGAATAACCCGCCATGGGTGAAACCCACCTCAAGCTGAAAGAAGGAAGATGATTTGAATTGGGTGTGGGGATTTTACGGAGCTGTGCTGATGAGGGAGAAAATGTGGAGAATCTGCAAAGGGATGAAGGGAATTAGAGAGCTCGAGTAGCAATTGGTGGCAGATTAGAAGCTCTTAGCATCTTTTACTCGATTATTTATTTGGAATTTCAGGTTCGAAATTGAGAAAGATGGAAAGAGAAGAGAGGAGTTTCAGGTTTTGAAATCAAGGGGAGGTATACAGTTAAAAGATAGTGAAAAACTCAGTATAAGAACACAACTGTTCATTTATTCCGATTCCATTACGAACTATGCGCAGAGAACCATCTTTGTAGGTACCAGAGCAAGTTACAAGCTGACCTTGTATTTGCCTCTCTAAGTCCGCCACACAGAAGTCCACAATTGGCCCTAAATTGTGAGCTCGTGAAGGACCAGCGGCGGTGTGAGATGGTGAAGGACCAGCGGCGGTGTGAGATGGTGAAGGACCAGCGGCGGAGCTGAGAGTATGGCCGAGGCCGAGGAAACCATGGCTACGTCGTTGAGATCCAGAGAGAGAGCCCTAGCCTCGAGATCAAACATTTCGAATCTGGAACAACGAAGGAGTCCTTCATTCTACAGAGGTAAACGCTCGACAGTGGTCTATTTTACGGTTTTACACCTCTGAGTTTTTTCAAACGATAACGTTTTCTTAAGAAAACGTTATCTATTTAAAACCCTTAAGCCAAACCACAACGTTTTTAACGTTTTTTATAAAAACTTTGTGGTTTAAGTGTCATCTATTCATCTTATTTTAGTAGTGTTAGTGTTTTCTTAGATTTAGATCTAATAATAGGATTATTTTTTTATCTACAACAAAACGTAGGCGTGTCAATTTCTTGAAGTAGGTAGGGATAGGATGCATGCCATGATATGTTTTTGTGATTTTTTAATCTTATCCTGCAAAACAGAGATTAATTATTTTGATGACAAGATGTATATAACATGGAATGTAAAATTTTATTTATGATATTTACATTGTGCTCCTTTACATTGGAATTGAAAACTAGACAATGAATTGAAAGAGAAAGGCATGAAGAAGCTTACCTGCGGGTTTGGTTAATCAGAGGCTGACCTATCTTAGGCTACTCTCGTGGCTTTTTGGCATGAAGGTCCTTAGATCATCGCAATCTACTAGAGGGGAAATTAATTCAATCTTTCAACTAGAGCGGATCTGAGTGGTGCTTCTTCATGAGCCCCGAAGACTTATTCGCCCTCGAAGACATTACTTATCACCAATGGGTTTTCCTCCTGGTAGAG
Organism: Panax stipuleanatus; assembly: GCA_020205555.1. NCBI lineage: Eukaryota > Viridiplantae > Streptophyta > Magnoliopsida > Apiales > Araliaceae > Panax > Panax stipuleanatus. Next base: position 77,516,159 of record CM035123.1, read on the forward strand.
GAATCACACAACATACATTCACATACATCGCGTCTCACCGTTATGCATATGATGACATGGTGCGAAGCACTAATATGAGTGGGAAGCACTAAAAAAATAAGAAAACATTCATTCACATTTATTTAATGTAAAGACGCAGCATTCACGCATTCATCCAATGTAAATATGCAACATTCATACATACGCAGATATGAAAGGGATAATTTTGAAAAGATTTGAACGCGACCTAAGCCCTCTACTGTCCCCAGCAGAGTCGCCACATGTCGATGTCGGAAAAAAATTCGCGAGTCGGGTCACAACCCTGATCTTTCTCTCTTCCTAAGTTATGTCTACCCTTACTTTTTTTATTATGAAAAAGGTTTTTAAGGATTTTTTTTAAGAAAAGGACAACATGTATCATGTCGACGATTTGAGTGTTTTACAAAGTTGCCAGTTGGTAGATTTAAAATGGTTATACCAACTCAGTCGAGTTTTATTTAAAAAGAGGCCCAATTGCTGGACACTGTCGAAACTTGATCTTTGAAATCGAAGATTTGAGTTTGGGGGCTTGGTTAAGTGTGGGGAAAGTGTTAGACACCACACAACTTCCGTGTAAACACGGTATCTCATCTTTTCAATATTTTCCTTTTAAATCTGCAATGTGTGTGTGAATGCTGGAAGAAATTGGGCCTATGCTTTGATTGGAAGTATGTTTATGCATCGTTGAACCTATATACGAAGGGTTTGATTTGATTTGCAAAAAGTCTTTAATTTAATTTATAAAAGTGTTTGATTTGATTTGCAAAAGCTGCTTTTTTCGATAAGATTATTGAAATGATGTTTTGAAAGCAAATTTTCAAACTCTTACTCTAACATAGGAATTGAAACATATCGATACTTCAGTTTTATCTTTTCAGCCTTTTGGCTCAATTTGAATGGTGATTGTCGGGCTGCGAAGCATCCTCGACCACAAAATATATACAAGTGTCGGTCTTCTCATGGGGCATGACAGCCATCGGAGTGACTCTGACACGATAAATTATATTTTCACTATGTTGAGACCTTAAATTCGGATAACCATTTTAAGGTCTTTTGTATGTACATTTTTACAAAAAAATTGGCAGGATACATTTATAAAGTGGAGTTTGTCCATCGTGGAAATCAGATTCTGATTTATTTGATCATGAATTTCATGATTCCTAGGCTCACATAGGGAAGCCAATAAACCTGCACAGCTCAAATTTGTACAGAAATATATCCAAATATCGCCAGAACCAAGGATTCATCAGTAAATCCTGGGTCGCACATGGTCGAAGCATCTCGTTCCCACTAGATAGCGATCTAAGGGCCGCGAGGTAGCTTTTATAACTTAAACTAGAAAAATACTAGATTTAAATAAATCTCAACCATTCTAGCTTCCCGGTTCTGTCTGGACCTATTTTGAACCGTTTGAAAGCTAGAGTTGGCGAGATTTAAAGAAATCTAGTTCGCCAGCAAAAATGTCAGTACCGATTCATATCAAATGAATATTTAAAGCAACAATTGAATAAAATGAGTAAAGCAATATATATATACTTATATATATACAAAAGTTGTAAAGGGTGATGGGTTTTTACTCCGATGCCCGGACTGGAATGTAAATATATATATATTTATAAAAGCTGTAAAAAGCCACTGAAATGATCCAGGCTTGACAGAATGAAAATATATATATATATAATGAAATAATTACAAACAATTAATTTGGTTACCTTACAACAAATTGACTCGATTATAGAAACTTATCATATCTAAGAGAGAAGACAAGAGAGCTGAAGATTCGTTAGATAGGAATCTAAGTCTTCACAAGCTTTCTATTGGATTACTAAATCCTGCCTCTCTATAATGACTGACCCTCTCTTATATAAGAAGAGAAAAGGCGAAGTGAATACAACTCAATAATTACAAAACATAAATGACTATTGAACAACAGTAATGCTTTATCAAAAGATGAAAGCATTATTACAACTTTTGACTAATACAAACAGCTTTTCACTATTACAGACGCGTAATGGAAAATACAGACAAAAAAAAATAACTACAACTTTTGACTAAAGGACCAAGTGGCCGACATACAGGACATGACTAATATAAAATGACAAATGACTCAGCAACTGCTTTCGGCTGCTTTAGACAAAGGAGCACGGGCTGCGCGGGCAGGAGCATCTTGCAACGAGGCTGACCAAGGTAACTGTAGGAATTCTAGGCAAAAGGATCCTGGGCATCTTGAAGAGAGATGCTTCCGTACGGATCATTAGGGCTAGAATGATGACTGGAATGAGAGGAAGAGGATGAACAAACAGAAGGAACTGAGTCCTCACTGAGTTTATCCATTCTTTTCTGAATCAAACGGGATAACTGTTTTAACTCATTATTGGTACAATGATCAATATCCGCAAAATCTAACTTTGAAACGGAAGATTTTTTGGATTTAGATTTACTAGAAGATGATTCCTTTGGAGGAGGAATCGTTTGAATAGGAGAAGGATTGGGAAACTCCTTCTGAACTTGACCAACGATGCGATAAGGATCAAACTTATCCCACCATTTAACTGAAAATTCACGTGTAACATGAGTAATTTGATTAAGGTGATTACTAGAGGCACCCTTTTCAGGAGCAACCAAGGAAGAAAGAGCAACATTGACAACAGGGGAATAAAATCCATAATTCCATCTAAGGATCCATGGGACTTTATATTTACTAGTGAAATGAAGAAGAACTGGAATGCAGCAATTAGTCTGCACAACAGGAACCCTAGAACTAAAGACATTAAGAACAGTCTGAAGTTCTATGGGAAGAATATCGAAGATGAGACCATAACGTTCCCACCATAAGACAAACCAATGAGGAATTTGACTTTTAAATTTGTGGTCAAATTGAATGAACCACGAATGACTAAACGATGGAGTTTGAAACAGAAAAACCCTGTTCCAAGCTTCCATGTAATCATAATAGCAAAACTGGCTATCATGACCTTCTAATTGCCTAAAGATCAGACGGATGATTACCCCAGTTAGGCATGGAGATAACCTGTTTAATATAAAGAGAATGATAGATGATTTTTGAAGAATCATTTCTATCATAAATAGGTTTAATAGCAATTGACTGAGTTTGTAACAGGACATCCTTATAATTCATGAGAGATTTATAAGGAGCAGAAGGAATAAAATGCCAACCAGTTGGGAAGAACTGGGCAGCTAATTTGACTGGATCATCAATTGATTTCATATGTCGTTCGATATGAAATAAATTGGTGCTGAAAACAGGGATGTATTCAGTTTGAATACGCTGACCAGCAGGAGGATTACTGGACGAGGCATAAGGATCAACCATAAGAGGGGGTTGAACCAAAGCTGAACTATAGGGCTTTGAACTAGAAACCAGGGGGGTGAACCGGTTAACTACAGTAAGGGGGGTAACTGGATGAGGGATTATAGCTCCCACGGGCTTCTGACTAGGCAGGCCTGGGCCTGGAGGGCCAAGGGGCCGAACAGTTTTATCTTTTCCTCTCACACTCATTTTGAACTTGAGGGGTACCTGAATTAATAAATTCCCGAGTTAAAAAATCAGGAACTGAATTATCACTACCTTTAATATAATCAATTTCAAAATCGAAAATACTCAAAATAGATTGCCATCAGGCAAAAATATGTTTGGCAGCAATGTTTTTAACATCTTTTTCTAAAATATATTTTGCTGATTTGCAATCAATGCGGACTAAAAATTTTTGATTTAATAAATCATTTTGAAATTTGGTAATACATAAAACTAAAGCCAAGATTTCTTTTTTAATAGTGCTATAATTTAGTTGTGCTTGATTCCACGCGCCTGAGTGGAACCGAACAATTTGCTCAGAAGAAGCAGGAGTCAACTTCTGCTTCAAGATGCCACCGAAGCCAATTTCGGAGGCGTCAGTTTCAACAATTTTGAAAGCTGATTCATTGGATATGCCAAGGCAAGGAAGGGCCTTAACATATTTCTTGACTTGCTGAACGATAGCCGAATGCTCATCAGTCCAGGGAGGAGGATTTTTTTGTAAACGAAGGAACAAAGGTTTACAGATTTTTCGTAAATTTTTATAAAATTTACCAACGTAATTGAGAGATCCTAAGAACCTCTGGAGTTGAGTTCTATCAATAATTTTATCAGGAAATCTATCAGCGAATTGAATGACTCTTTGGATCGGGCGAACCAGACCACGATGAATATCATGACCAAGAAACTTAACTTTGACTTGGAAAAGACAACATTTGGTTGGCGAAAGAACCAAACCATTGACTTTGATGGCTTTGAAGAATGAATTCAGATGTTTGAAATGTTCGTCAATAGATTTCGAGAAAACAAGGATATCATCAATATATACAATTATGAAATGACTGAAGGGATTTAAAATCTCGTTGAGAATATTTTGGAATTCACTGGGAGCGTTTTTCAAGCCAAATGCTTGAACAACCCATTCATAGTGACCAAAGGGGGTGGTAAAGGCAGTTTTATACCTATCAGAAGGATGAATACTGACTTGCCAAAACCCTGACTTAAGGTCGAATTTGCTAAAAATGGTGGCATTACTAAGGCGACTAAGAAGGTCCTCTTTGTTGGGAAGGGGATACCTTATCCACTCTAAGACCTTATTAAGCGGCTTGTAATTAATGACTAGACGAGGGACACCTCTTTCCTTTTCTGCTTCATTATTAACATAAAAGGCAGGGCAAGACCAAGGGGATTTACTATGTTTTATCAAACCTTTGGCAAGCAAGTCATTAATCTCCTGTTTACAAAGTTCCATTTGTTGATGACTCATTTGAATAGGTCTAGCCTTAGTAGGAATAAGATGTTCTTTAAATTCCTTAGCGTAAGGAAGTTTGACTACATGCTTTCTACGATGCCAAAAGGCATTAGGAGAGTAGGCACATAAGTTTTTAATCATGAATAAACGAAGTTCTTCAATCCTATCCTGAATTTTTTCAAGTAGAAGGAGATCTTCAACCTGCTTATACTTAATCTCTTGTTTTAAATATTTTAATTGGGAAGTTTTACAGTTTAACAGGTTGAGCGACTTAGAAATGGACTCATCTTGAATAAATCTCAAATCTCTCTCTTTAGGCTGAGTAATAAATTCAAAAACCACTTTCTGCCCAAGGTGTTCAGTAGTTAAGCCATTATTACTGGGGGTGAATGGGTATAATAAATATATAAACGGGAGACCCAAAATTATTTTATCTGTCAAGTTACGAATTAAAACAAAAGATGTTTTAAAACACATATTATCCTGGCAAATATGAACTTTAGGCAGTTTATATTTTATTTCCATACTACTACCATTAGCAGAATTAAGACGTTCACTGGTTTTCTTATAAAACTTAGTAGGGATTAATCCCTCCTGGATGCAATTTAAATCAGCACCTGTATCAACAAGAGCAGGGAGCTGAATAGCAAAAGTTCCATCAATAACAAGGCGAACAATGATATACCATTTTTGAATAGTTATATCTTTTAATCTTTTCAAAGAATTGCCCTGAACCATCAGGAGCGACTCTTCATCTTTAATACTTGAAGACTCAGGATGGTCTTCATTATCAGAGGAATCAGAAATATGAAGCTCTGAATCCTTAGAGACAAGATTAGTCATATCTCTTTTTAAATCAGATATTTCAATCTTAAGACCAGAAATTTCTTTCTTAAGTTTATTAACTTCTTGATTTAATTCTGGGAGAGTGATTTCTTTTTCAACAGTTTTAAATCTCTCTAGGGTCTTATTAAGGCTTATGACCGGCTTTTCTTTAGCTTTCATTACCTTACCCTTTCCCGAAATATTTTTAGAAAACAAGTCTTTTAATTGCTTCATATATTGCAATTTTAAATCTTCATCAGTAAGTTTACTAATTAATTCAATTAACAAAGAGCTTTCTTGATCCTCTTTAGTAAGAACATTAATAGTTTTACAACAATCAGATCTACAATTATCAGTACAAAGAGTGACTTCATTATCTTCACTAGGAGTTTGACTATTATCATCATTAGCAGAGGAATAAGGAATATCAGAAAAACCATTATCCTCATCAGACTGAGTTCTAAGTAACGCAAAAATCTTTTCAGTATCTTCAGCAGAAATATTTAACTGACTTAATTTTTGTTTTAACTTACATTCATTTTTATAATGACCCTTTTTACCACAATTATAACATGTAATTTTACTTTTATCTGTAGCTTTAGAAGTGGATTTTTTATTTCGAGTAGTTTTCTTTCGTGACTTGGGTTTTTCATAATAACTTTCTTTATTATTAGACTGACTAGAACGCTTCTTATGATGCTTGCGTTTTTTGTGTGTTTCAATTTGCCTTTTCTTATGCTTTCTTCGAGAAGGGGCAATGGGTGGCAAACCATATTGTTCACAAAAAGTACCAAGTTCATATTTAGCTTTCTTTTTATCTTTGGCGGCCTGTTTAGCAATTTTGAAGTCAATACACATTTTTAAGCCTATTTTTTGAATATAGCTAATTATGTCACCGTAAGTGAGATTATCATAATCAATATAACCCAAAGTTTTACTAAGTTCTTCCCGAACTTTATGAGCAAATAAAGAAGGAAGACCATTAACAAATTTTTCTTTCCAAAAAGGTTTGTTACTATCATTACGTAGCATAACACGTGAAATAAAAACATCTTTATACCACCTAAAATCACTTAAGGTAGGACACGTGAGATTACTTAACTGGTCATGGATCCTTTCAGTGATATTACTAGGGGTTCCAATAAAATGTTTTATTATTGTGAAAATTAAGGTGTTAATACCATCCGGAACACCAAAGCCAATGTCTTCTCTGAAGATAGGCTGACCATTGTCATCTAACTGATAAGCATGAATAATAGAATTCCTAGCATCCTCATCAAGGTGTTTTTCCCACCAAGAGCGAAGGACACCCGTAAAACCATTGGTTAATATTTCAACAATATCAGGTTGAGTAAGATTATTAAATGCCGTAATGTAACTATTGGCAACCATAGATAAATGGTTCATCTTAGTGAGAATTTGATGCTCACTGAACCCATCAATATTCCATTCATAAATTTTGTTGGAAGAAACAGAAAATTGATTGTCAAGATTCTTTTCCTCGAACTGAAGATCTGGGGGAGTAGGTCTGGTATACCAATTTTTTGTAATACTAGTGTTATTAAAAGTTAACTTATTTAATTGTTCAGTAAGATCAGGAACAGAAGTGACCTCAGAAATTCCATCCGAGTCACTTTTGGAGTCATCGTCAGATTCTTGAATCTGATCAATGATGGCCACGGTTCCACTGGCTTCGCCAGAACTCGAGCCAATCTTTTTAATAAGTTTATCAATACTTTTAACTAAGTCAGAATCTTTGCTAGGCAATCCCTTACCATCTCTATTATCAGGAAGAGTTAACAAAGGCTGATCAAGTTTCTTATCAGGGTTTTTAATAAGAGTATTATCAAATTTTTCTTCTATTTTATCCAATTGTTTACCTAGGGTGGCTAAATACTGATTAGTAAAATTATTTTGTTCAATAATTTTTTTATCATCAGTTTTACCATCGGCTACTTTAAAAGGACTAGCAATAACAGAGTTATTTTTAACTTGTAAAAGAATAGTTTCAAGGGGAGGATGAGAAGCTAAAGTCTTAGATTTATCTTCTTTTACCCATTGAGATTTAGTAAGAACTTTACACTGAGAATGATGCTTATCATACCAATCATAAAATGTAAGGTTCTCTCTGGTAAGTTTAATAAATTTTTTCCAATTGTGGACAATTTTATCCCTATCATGTTTATCGTACTTATTTCTGAAAACATGACGTTTTTGTTGATTAGCTTTTGAATTAAAATCAGCAACAAGACTATCCCAATCCAATTTAGAGACTTTAGTAATGACTCTTAATTGGTGATTAATAGGGGCATCAAAATCAGAGGGAGAGGGTCCGACCGAAACGGTAGGAGAAACATCTTCTTGCTTTCCATCAGCCTGAAAGGCAGGAGTATAACAAGGATGACTTGTCTGTCCTTGATTCAACACTCCTTTCAATTTTACATCAGGAATGGAGAAGTCACTTAAGACTTCAGTGTCTCTTCTAGAGATAGAAGGGACTGAAGAACTGGAGAATTCTTCAATAATAAAAGGTCTTCTAGTACGCTCAAAACTGATCCGTACCGTACCATCAGAAAATTGTTTAATATTTTCTAAATTTAATATATTATTATTAACCGGTTTCTGTGGAACTTCCTGAGGAAGAATCCATTGACTAGGTAACGTAACGTCTTTCCAAAGAATAGTTTTAGGTGTTTGAATATTGGCGTTACTAGTACTACTCTGAATTAAAACAGTGTGATCTTTAGGACTTTTACTAAGTGCGTGAATATTTAAATTGGTTTTCATAACCTTATAATAAATTCTGTAAATTAAAGCTAAAGGTTGAGATCTTTCCATCATTTGAGTTATTTCACCAGCAGTTTTAATATTTAAGGTTAAAGCTTTTAATAAATTAATATCAGACAAACTCAAAGGAAGGTCTGGAAAACAATTAAAATGAATAGGACCATCATGCAAACTAGACTCCATGATTCCAATAATACTAGGAGCATAATTGAGATATCTCGCATCTCTTAAGCATAAAAAGACACTTGAGTTTATTCCTTTAATAGTTAACGGTTTAACTGCAACTTGAACAAGACCAATATGAATAAAATTATATCCTTTCTTTCGATGTTTACTAATAACTTCAGGAGAAAGCAGACTGCAATTTTCATACTCTTTATTAATAGCGTAAACCCGTTCAACAGTTTTAACATTGTAATCCGTTTTAAAATTATCAATGAAAGTTGACTGGTAAATTTCTTTAGGAGATACACTAGGTATATTCCAGTTATTAAGGGTTTGGTTAATATTTTCATAACTTTGTTCTTCTTGGTTAACTATGTTTGGAACAGAAGGAAGAGAAGATCTATTACTAACCGAAGAACTAGATCTAAACAATCTACTCATAGTTAAAAATTAAAGTTTTAATTAATCTGAGTTCTTCCGTACATACCCCTTTCTTTGCTTAACATAAACACATACCCTATCATCTAGTGATTCCCAGAAAGCCAAAACTGCTCACACACTCGAGACTTACAAAGGCTGGACAGGGACCTATGGCGATGGAGGGTGGTTTATACAAAGAGACTAGGTGACTTCTTGAACAAAGAAAGATCAAAACTTTTGATTTTTAAAAATGATAAGACGAAGAAGATCAAGAACAACGTTTAGTAAACAATCAACATGGCTTTGATACCAAAAGGCGTGGAAACAGAAAAACCCTGTTCCAAGCTTCCATGTAATCATAATAGCAAAACTGGCTATCATGACCTTCTAATTGCCTAAGATCAGACGGATGATTACCCCAGTTAGGCATGGAGATAACCTGTTTAATATAAAGAGAATGATAGATGATTTTTGAAGAATCATTTCTATCATAAATAGGTTTAATAGCAATTGACTGAGTTTGTAACAGGACATCCTTATAATACATGAGAGATTTATAAGGAGCAGAAGGAATAAAATGCCAACCAGTTGGGAAGAACTGGGCAGCTAATTTGACTGGATCATCAATTGATTTCATATGTCGTTCGATATGAAATAAATTGGTGCTGAAAACAGGGATGTATTCAGTTTGAATACGCTGACCAGCAGGAGGATTACTGGACGAGGCATAAGGATCAACCATAAGAGGGGGTTGAACCAAAGCTGAACTATAGGGCTTTGAACTAGAAACCAGGGGGGTGAACCGGTTAACTACAGTAAGGGGGGTAACTGGATGAGGGATTATAGCTCCCACGGGCTTCTGACTAGGCAGGCCTGGGCCTGGAGGGCCAAGGGGCCGAACAGTTTTATCTTTTCCTCTCACACTCATTTTGAACTTGAGGGGTACCTGAATTAATAAATTCCCGAGTTAAAAAATCAGGAACTGAATTATCACTACCTTTAATATAATCAATTTCAAAATCGAAAATACTCAAAATAGATTGCCATCGGGCAAAAATATGTTTGGCAGCAATGTTTTTAACATCTTTTTCTAAAATATATTTTGCTGATTTGCAATCAATGCGGACTAAAAATTTTTGATTTAATAAATCATTTTGAAATTTGGTAATACATAAAACTAAAGCCAAGATTTCTTTTTTAATAGTGCTATAATTTAGTTGTGCTTGATTCCACGCGCCTGAGTGGAACCGAACAATTTGCTCAGAAGAAGCAGGAGTCAACTTCTGCTTCAAGATGCCACCGAAGCCAATTTCGGAGGCGTCAGTTTCAACAATTTTGAAAGCTGATTCATTGGATATGCTAAGGCAAGGAAGGACCTTAACATATTTCTTGACTTGCTGAACGATAGCCGAATGCTCATCAGTCCAGGGAGGAGGATTTTTTTGTAAACGAAGGAACAAAGGTTTACAGATTTTTCGTAAATTTTTATAAAATTTACCAACGTAATTGAGAGATCCTAAGAACCTCTGGAGTTGAGTTCTATCAATAATTTTATCAGGAAATCTATCAGCGAATTGAATGACTCTTTGGATCGGGCGAACCAGACCACGATGAATATCATGACCAAGAAACTTAACTTTGACTTGGAAAAGACAACATTTGGTTGGCGAAAGAACCAAACCATTGACTTTGATGGCTTTGAAGAATGAATTCAGATGTTTGAAATGTTCGTCAATAGATTTCGAGAAAACAAGGATATCATCAATATATACAATTATGAAATGACTGAAGGGATTTAAAATCTCGTTGAGAATATTTTGGAATTCACTGGGAGCGTTTTTCAAGCCAAATGCCTGAACAACCCATTCATAGTGACCAAAGGGGGTGGTAAAGGCAGTTTTATACCTATCAGAAGGATGAATACTGACTTGCCAAAACCCTGACTTAAGGTCGAATTTGCTAAAAATGGTGGCATTACTAAGGCGACTAAGAAGGTCCTCTTTGTTGGGAAGGGGATACCTTATCCACTCTAAGACCTTATTAAGCGGCTTGTAATTAATGACTAGACGAGGGACACCTCTTTCCTTTTCTGCTTCATTATTAACATAAAAGGCAGGGCAAGACCAAGGGGATTTACTATGTTTTATCAAACCTTTGGCAAGCAAGTCATTAATCTCCTGTTTACAAAGTTCCATTTGTTGATGACTCATTTGAATAGGTCTAGCCTTAGTAGGAATAAGATGTTCTTTAAATTCCTTAGCGTAAGGAAGTTTGACTACATGCTTTCTACGATGCCAAAAGGCATTAGGAGAGTCGGCACATAAGTTTTTAATCATGAATAAACGAAGTTCTTCAATCCTATCCTGAATTTTTTCAAGTAGAAGGAGATCTTCAACCTGCTTATACTTAATCTCTTGTTTTAAATATTTTAATTGGGAAGTTTTACAGTTTAACAGGTTGAGCGACTTAGAAATGGACTCATCTTGAATAAATCTCAAATCTCTCTCTTTAGGCTGAGTAATAAATTCAAAAACCACTTTCTGCCCAAGGTGTTCAGTAGTTAAGCCATTATTACTGGTGGTGAATGGGTATAATAAATATATAAACGGGAGACCCAAAATTATTTTATCTGTCAAGTTACGAATTAAAACAAAAGATGTTTTAAAACACATATTATCCTGGCAAATATGAACTTTAGGCAGTTTATATTTTATTTCCATACTACTACCATTAGCAGAATTAAGACGTTCACTGGTTTTCTTATAAAACTTAGTAGGGATTAATCCCTCCTGGATGCAATTTAAATCAGCACCTGTATCAACAAGAGCAGGGAGCTGAATAGCAAAAGTTCCATCAATAACAAGGCGAACAATGATATACCATTTTTGAATAGTTATATCTTTTAATCTTTTCAAAGAATTGCCCTGAACCATCAGGAGCGACTCTTCATCTTTAATACTTGAAGACTCAGGATGGTCTTCATTATCAGAGGAATCAGAAATATGAAGCTCTGAATCCTTAGAGACAAGATTAGTCATATCTCTTTTTAAATCAGATATTTCAATCTTAAGACCAGAAATTTCTTTCTTAAGTTTATTAACTTCTTGATTTAATTCTGGGAGAGTGATTTCTTTTTCAACAGTTTTAAATCTCTCTAGGGTCTTATTAAGGCTTATGACCGGCTTTTCTTTAGCTTTCATTACCTTACCCTTTCCCGAAATATTTTTAGAAAACAAGTCTTTTAATTGCTTCATATATTGCAATTTTAAATCTTCATCAGTAAGTTTACTAATTAATTCAATTAACAAAGAGCTTTCTTGATCCTCTTTAGTAAGAACATTAATAGTTTTACAACAATCAGATCTACAATTATCAGTACAAAGAGTGACTTCATTATCTTCACTAGGAGTTTGACTATTATCATCATTAGCAGAGGAATAAGGAATATCAGAAAAACCATTATCCTCATCAGACTGAGTTCTAAGTAACGCAAAAATCTTTTCAGTATCTTCAGCAGAAATATTTAACTGACTTAATTTTTGTTTTAACTTACATTCATTTTTATAATGACCCTTTTTACCACAATTATAACATGTAATTTTACTTTTATCTGTAGCTTTAGAAGTGGATTTTTTATTTCGAGTAGTTTTCTTTCGTGACTTGGGTTTTTCATAATAACTTTCTTTATTATTAGACTGACTAGAACGCTTCTTATGATGCTTGCGTTTTTTGTGTGTTTCAATTTGCCTTTTCTTATGCTTTCTTCGAGAAGGGGCAATGGGTGGCAAACCATATTGTTCACAAAAAGTACCAAGTTCATATTTAGCTTTCTTTTTATCTTTGGCGGCCTGTTTAGCAATTTTGAAGTCAATACACATTTTTAAGCCTATTTTTTGAATATAGCTAATTATGTCACCGTAAGTGAGATTATCATAATCAATATAACCCAAAGTTTTACTAAGTTCTTCCCGAACTTTATGAGCAAATAAAGAAGGAAGACCATTAACAAATTTTTCTTTCCAAAAAGGTTTGTTACTATCATTACGTAGCATAACACGTGAAATAAAAACATCTTTATACCACCTAAAATCACTTAAGGTAGGACACGTGAGATTACTTAACTGGTCATGGATCCTTTCAGTGATATTACTAGGGGTTCCAATAAAATGTTTTATTATTGTGAAAATTAAGGTGTTAATACCATCCGGAACACCAAAGCCAATGTCTTCTCTGAAGATAGGCTGACCATTGTCATCTAACTGATAAGCATGAATAATAGAATTCCTAGCATCCTCATCAAGGTGTTTTTCCCACCAAGAGCGAAGGACACCCGTAAAACCATTGGTTAATATTTCAACAATATCAGGTTGAGTAAGATTATTAAATGCCGTAATGTAACTATTGGCAACCATAGATAAATGGTTCATCTTAGTGAGAATTTGATGCTCACTGAACCCATCAATATTCCATTCATAAATTTTGTTGGAAGAAACAGAAAATTGATTGTCAAGATTCTTTTCCTCGAACTGAAGATCTGGGGGAGTAGGTCTGGTATACCAATTTTTTGTAATACTAGTGTTATTAAAAGTTAACTTATTTAATTGTTCAGTAAGATCAGGAACAGAAGTGACCTCAGAAATTCCATCCGAGTCACTTTTGGAGTCATCGTCAGATTCTTGAATCTGATCAATGATGGCCACGGTTCCACTGGCTTCGCCAGAACTCGAGCCAATCTTTTTAATAAGTTTATCAATACTTTTAACTAAGTCAGAATCTTTGCTAGGCAATCCCTTACCATCTCTATTATCAGGAAGAGTTAACAAAGGCTGATCAAGTTTCTTATCAGGGTTTTTAATAAGAGTATTATCAAATTTTTCTTCTATTTTATCCAATTGTTTACCTAGGGTGGCTAAATACTGATTAGTAAAATTATTTTGTTCAATAATTTTTTTATCATCAGTTTTACCATCGGCTACTTTAAAAGGACTAGCAATAACAGAGTTATTTTTAACTTGTAAAAGAATAGTTTCAAGGGGAGGATGAGAAGCTAAAGTCTTAGATTTATCTTCTTTTACCCATTGAGATTTAGTAAGAACTTTACACTGAGAATGATGCTTATCATACCAATCATAAAATGTAAGGTTCTCTCTGGTAAGTTTAATAAATTTTTTCCAATTGTGGACAATTTTATCCCTATCATGTTTATCGTACTTATTTCTGAAAACATGACGTTTTTGTTGATAAGCTTTTGAATTAAAATCAGCAACAAGACTATCCCAATCCAATTTAGAGACTTTAGTAATGACTCTTAATTGGTGATTAATAGGGGCATCAAAATCAGAGGGAGAGGGTCCGACCGAAACGGTAGGAGAAACATCTTCTTGCTTTCCATCAGCCTGAAAGGCAGGAGTATAACAAGGATGACTTGTCTGTCCTTGATTCAACACTCCTTTCAATTTTACATCAGGAATGGAGAAGTCACTTAAGACTTCAGTGTCTCTTCTAGAGATAGAAGGGACTGAAGAACTGGAGAATTCTTCAATAATAAAAGGTCTTCTAGTACGCTCAAAACTGATCCGTACCGTACCATCAGAAAATTGTTTAATATTTTCTAAATTTAATATATTATTATTAACCGGTTTCTGTGGAACTTCCTGAGGAAGAATCCATTGACTAGGTAACGTAACGTCTTTCCAAAGAATAGTTTTAGGTGTTTGAATATTGGCGTTACTAGTACTACTCTGAATTAAAACAGTGTGATCTTTAGGACTTTTACTAAGTGCGTGAATATTTAAATTGGTTTTCATAACCTTATAATAAATTCTGTAAATTAAAGCTAAAGGTTGAGATCTTTCCATCATTTGAGTTATTTCACCAGCAGTTTTAATATTTAAGGTTAAAGCTTTTAATAAATTAATATCAGACAAACTCAAAGGAAGGTCTGGAAAACAATTAAAATGAATAGGACCATCATGCAAACTAGACTCCATGATTCCAATAATACTAGGAGCATAATTGAGATATCTCGCATCTCTTAAGCATAAAAAGACACTTGAGTTTATTCCTTTAATAGTTAACGGTTTAACTGCAACTTGAACAAGACCAATATGAATAAAATTATATCCTTTCTTTCGATGTTTACTAATAACTTCAGGAGAAAGCAGACTGCAATTTTCATACTCTTTATTAATAGCGTAAACCCGTTCAACAGTTTTAACATTGTAATCCGTTTTAAAATTATCAATGAAAGTTGACTGGTAAATTTCTTTAGGAGATACACTAGGTATATTCCAGTTATTAAGGGTTTGGTTAATATTTTCATAACTTTGTTCTTCTTGGTTAACTATGTTTGGAACAGAAGGAAGAGAAGATCTATTACTAACCGACGAACTAGATCTAAACAATCTACTCATAGTTAAAAATTAAAGTTTTAATTAATCTGAGTTCTTCCGTACATACCCCTTTCTTTGCTTAACATAAACACATACCCTATCATCTAGTGATTCCCAGAAAGCCAAAACTGCTCACACACTCGAGACTTACAAAGGCTGGACAGGGACCTATGGCGATGGAGGGTGGTTTATACAAAGAGACTAGGTGACTTCTTGAACAAAGAAAGATCAAAACTTTTGATTTTTAAAAATGATAAGACGAAGAAGATCAAGAACAACGTTTAGTAAACAATCAACATGGCTCTGATACCAAAAGGCGGAAGATGAAAGAGAAGAGTGAGAGTGGCGCATATACAAAGCTGAATAACAACTATAGCAAAACTATAAGAAATTAAAGCAGCAGTTCATAAGTAATAAGAGAAGTTTAAACAAAATAAACTTTTATTGTACTATGAAATAATTACAAACAATTAATTTGGTTACCTTACAACAAATTGACTCGATTATAGAAACTTATCATATCTAAGAGAGAAGACAAGAGAGCTGAAGATTCGTTAGATAGGAATCTAAGTCTTCACAAGCTTTCTATTGGATTACTAAATCCTGCCTCTCTATAATGACTGACCCTCTCTTATATAAGAAGAGAAAAGGCGAAGTGAATACAACTCAATAATTACAAAACATAAATGACTATTGAACAACAGTAATGCTTTATCAAAAGATGAAAGCATTATTACAACTTTTGACTAATACAAACAGCTTTTCACTATTACAGACGCGTAATGGAAAATACAGACAAAAAAAATAACTACAACTTTTGACTAAAGGACCAAGTGGCCGACATACAGGACATGACTAATATAAAATGACAAATGACTCAGCAACTGCTTTCGGCTGCTTTAGACAAAGGAGCACGGGCTGCGCGGGCAGGAACATCTTGCAACGAGGCTGACCAAGGTAACTGTAGGAATTCTAGGCAAAAGGATCCTGGGCATCTTGAAGAGAGATGCTTCCGTACGGATCATTAGGGCTAGAATGATGACTGGAATGAGAGGAAGAGGATGAACAAACAGAAGGAACTGAGTCCTCACTGAGTTTATCCATTCTTTTCTGAATCAAACGGGATAACTGTTTTAACTCATTATTGGTACAATGATCAATATCCGCAAAATCTAACTTTGAAACGGAAGATTTTTTGGATTTAGATTTACTAGAAGATGATTCCTTTGGAGGAGGAATCGTTTGAATAGGAGAAGGATTGGGAAACTCCTTCTGAACTTGACCAACGATGCGATAAGGATCAAACTTATCCCACCATTTAACTGAAAATTCACGTGTAACATGAGTAATTTGATTAAGGTGATTACTAGAGGCACCCTTTTCAGGAGCAACCAAAGAAGAAAGAGCAACATTGACAACAGGGGAATAAAATCCATAATTCCATCTAAGGATCCATGGGACTTTATATTTACTAGTGAAATGAAGAAGAACTGGAATGCAGCAATTAGTCTGCACAACAGGAACCCTAGAACTAAAGACATTAAGAACAGTCTGAAGTTCTATGGGAAGAATATCGAAGATGAGACCATAACGTTCCCACCATAAGACAAACCAATGAGGAATTTGACTTTTAAATTTGTGGTCAAATTGAATGAACCACGAATGACTAAACGATGGAGTTTGAAACAGAAAAACCCTGTTCCAAGCTTCCATGTAATCATAATAGCAAAACTGGCTATCATGACCTTCTAATTGCCTAAGATCAGACGAATGATTACCCCAGTTAGGCATGGAGATAACCTGTTTAATATAAAGAGAATGATAGATGATTTTTGAAGAATCATTTCTATCATAAATAGGTTTAATAGCAATTGACTGAGTTTGTAACAGGACATCCTTATAATACATGAGAGATTTATAAGGAGCAGAAGGAATAAAATGCCAACCAGTTGGGAAGAACTGGGCAGCTAATTTGACTGGATCATCAATTGATTTCATATGTCGTTCGATATGAAATAAATTGGTGCTGAAAACAGGGATGTATTCAGTTTGAATACGCTGACCAGCAGGAGGATTACTGGACGAGGCATAAGGATCAACCATAAGAGGGGGTTGAACCAAAGCTGAACTATAGGGCTTTGAACTAGAAACCAGGGGGGTGAACCGGTTAACTACAGTAAGGGGGGTAACTGGATGAGGGATTATAGCTCCCACGGGCTTCTGACTAGGCAGGCCTGGGCCTGGAGGGCCAAGGGGCCGAACAGTTTTATCTTTTCCTCTCACACTCATTTTGAACTTGAGGGGTACCTGAATTAATAAATTCCCGAGTTAAAAAATCAGGAACTGAATTATCACTACCTTTAATATAATCAATTTCAAAATCGAAAATACTCAAAATAGATTGCCATCGGGCAAAAATATGTTTGGCAGCAATGTTTTTAACATCTTTTTCTAAAATATATTTTGCTGATTTGCAATCAATGCGGACTAAAAATTTTTGATTTAATAAATCATTTTGAAATTTGGTAATACATAAAACTAAAGCCAAGATTTCTTTTTTAATAGTGCTATAATTTAGTTGTGCTTGATTCCACGCGCCTGAGTGGAACCGAACAATTTGCTCAGAAGAAGCAGGAGTCAACTTCTGCTTCAAGATGCCACCGAAGCCAATTTCGGAGGCGTCAGTTTCAACAATTTTGAAAGCTGATTCATTGGATATGCCAAGGCAAGGAAGGACCTTAACATATTTCTTGACTTGCTGAACGATAGCCGAATGCT
Organism: Panax stipuleanatus; assembly: GCA_020205555.1. Taxonomy (NCBI): domain Eukaryota; kingdom Viridiplantae; phylum Streptophyta; class Magnoliopsida; order Apiales; family Araliaceae; genus Panax; species Panax stipuleanatus. The sequence continues at coordinate 77,534,331 of CM035123.1, forward strand.
CATCAGTCCAGGGAGGAGGATTTTTTTGTAAACGAAGGAACAAAGGTTTACAGATTTTTCGTAAATTTTTATAAAATTTACCAACGTAATTGAGAGATCCTAAGAACCTCTGGAGTTGAGTTCTATCAATAATTTTATCAGGAAATCTATCAGCGAATTGAATGACTCTTTGGATCGGGCGAACCAGACCACGATGAATATCATGACCAAGAAACTTAACTTTGACTTGGAAAAGACAACATTTGGTTGGCGAAAGAACCAAACCATTGACTTTGATGGCTTTGAAGAATGAATTCAGATGTTTGAAATGTTCGTCAATAGATTTCGAGAAAACAAGGATATCATCAATATATACAATTATGAAATGACTGAAGGGATTTAAAATCTCGTTGAGAATATTTTGGAATTCACTGGGAGCGTTTTTCAAGCCAAATGCTTGAACAACCCATTCATAGTGACCAAAGGGGGTGGTAAAGGCAGTTTTATACCTATCAGAAGGATGAATACTGACTTGCCAAAACCCTGACCTAAGGTCGAATTTGCTAAAAATGGTGGCATTACTAAGGCGACTAAGAAGGTCCTCTTTGTTGGGAAGGGGATACCTTATCCACTCTAAGACCTTATTAAGCGGCTTGTAATTAATGACTAGACGAGGGACACCTCTTTCCTTTTCTGCTTCATTATTAACATAAAAGGCAGGGCAAGACCAAGGGGATTTACTATGTTTTATCAAACCTTTGGCAAGCAAGTCATTAATCTCCTGTTTACAAAGTTCCATTTGTTGATGACTCATTTGAATAGGTCTAGCCTTAGTAGGAATAAGATGTTCTTTAAATTCCTTAGCGTAAGGAAGTTTGACTACATGCTTTCTACGATGCCAAAAGGCATTAGGAGAGTCGGCACATAAGTTTTTAATCATGAATAAACGAAGTTCTTCAATCCTATCCTGAATTTTTTCAAGTAGAAGGAGATCTTCAACCTGCTTATACTTAATCTCTTGTTTTAAATATTTTAATTGGGAAGTTTTACAGTTTAACAGGTTGAGCGACTTAGAAATGGACTCATCTTGAATAAATCTCAAATCTCTCTCTTTAGGCTGAGTAATAAATTCAAAAACCACTTTCTGCCCAAGGTGTTCAGTAGTTAAGCCATTATTACTGGTGGTGAATGGGTATAATAAATATATAAACGGGAGACCCAAAATTATTTTATCTGTCAAGTTACGAATTAAAACAAAAGATGTTTTAAAACACATATTATCCTGGCAAATATGAACTTTAGGCAGTTTATATTTTATTTCCATACTACTACCATTAGCAGAATTAAGACGTTCACTGGTTTTCTTATAAAACTTAGTAGGGATTAATCCCTCCTGGATGCAATTTAAATTAGCACCTGTATCAACAAGAGCAGGGAGCTGAATAGCAAAAGTTCCATCAATAACAAGACGAACAATGATATACCATTTTTGAATAGTTATATCTTTTAATCTTTTCAAAGAATTGCCCTGAACCATCAGGAGCGACTCTTCATCTTTAATACTTGAAGACTCAGGATGGTCTTCATTATCAGAGGAATCAGAAATATGAAGCTCTGAATCCTTAGAGACAAGATTAGTCATATCTCTTTTTAAATCAGATATTTCAATCTTAAGACCAGAAATTTCTTTCTTAAGTTTATTAACTTCTTGATTTAATTCTGGGAGAGTGATTTCTTTTTCAACAGTTTTAAATCTCTCTAGGGTCTTATTAAGGCTTATGACCGGCTTTTCTTTAGCTTTCATTACCTTACCCTTTCCCGAAATATTTTTAGAAAACAAGTCTTTTAATTGCTTCATATATTGCAATTTTAAATCTTCATCAGTAAGTTTACTAATTAATTCAATTAACAAAGAGCTTTCTTGATCCTCTTTAGTAAGAACATTAATAGTTTTACAACAATCAGATCTACAATTATCAGTACAAAGAGTGACTTCATTATCTTCACTAGGAGTTTGACTATTATCATCATTAGCAGAGGAATAAGGAATATCAGAAAAACCATTATCCTCATCAGACTGAGTTCTAAGTAACGCAAAAATCTTTTCAGTATCTTCAGCAGAAATATTTAACTGACTTAATTTTTGTTTTAACTTACATTCATTTTTATAATGACCCTTTTTACCACAATTATAACATGTAATTTTACTTTTATCTGTAGCTTTAGAAGTGGATTTTTTATTTCGAGTAGTTTTCTTTCGTGACTTGGGTTTTTCATAATAACTTTCTTTATTATTAGACTGACTAGAACGCTTCTTATGATGCTTGCGTTTTTTGTGTGTTTCAATTTGCCTTTTCTTATGCTTTCTTCGAGAAGGGGCAATGGGTGGCAAACCATATTGTTCACAAAAAGTACCAAGTTCATATTTAGCTTTCTTTTTATCTTTGGCGGCCTGTTTAGCAATTTTGAAGTCAATACACATTTTTAAGCCTATTTTTTGAATATAGCTAATTATGTCACCGTAAGTGAGATTATCATAATCAATATAACCCAAAGTTTTACTAAGTTCTTCCCGAACTTTATGAGCAAATAAAGAAGGAAGACCATTAACAAATTTTTCTTTCCAAAAAGGTTTGTTACTATCATTACGTAGCATAACACGTGAAATAAAAACATCTTTATACCACCTAAAATCACTTAAGGTAGGACACGTGAGATTACTTAACTGGTCATGGATCCTTTCAGTGATATTACTAGGGGTTCCAATAAAATGTTTTATTATTGTGAAAATTAAGGTGTTAATACCATCCGGAACACCAAAGCCAATGTCTTCTCTGAAGATAGGCTGACCATTGTCATCTAACTGATAAGCATGAATAATAGAATTCCTAGCATCCTCATCAAGGTGTTTTTCCCACCAAGAGCGAAGGACACCCGTAAAACCATTGGTTAATATTTCAACAATATCAGGTTGAGTAAGATTATTAAATGCCGTAATGTAACTATTGGCAACCATAGATAAATGGTTCATCTTAGTGAGAATTTGATGCTCACTGAACCCATCAATATTCCATTCATAAATTTTGTTGGAAGAAACAGAAAATTGATTGTCAAGATTCTTTTCCTCGAACTGAAGATCTGGGGGAGTAGGTCTGGTATACCAATTTTTTGTAATACTAGTGTTATTAAAAGTTAACTTATTTAATTGTTCAGTAAGATCAGGAACAGAAGTGACCTCAGAAATTCCATCCGAGTCACTTTTGGAGTCATCGTCAGATTCTTGAATCTGATCAATGATGGCCACGGTTCCACTGGCTTCGCCAGAACTCGAGCCAATCTTTTTAATAAGTTTATCAACACTTTTAACTAAGTCAGAATCTTTGCTAGGCAATCCCTTACCATCTCTATTATCAGGAAGAGTTAACAAAGGCTGATCAAGTTTCTTATCAGGGTTTTTAATAAGAGTATTATCAAATTTTTCTTCTATTTTATCCAATTGTTTACCTAGGGTGGCTAAATACTGATTAGTAAAATTATTTTGTTCAATAATTTTTTTATCATCAGTTTTACCATCGGCTACTTTAAAAGGACTAGCAATAACAGAGTTATTTTTAACTTGTAAAAGAATAGTTTCAAGGGGAGGATGAGAAGCTAAAGTCTTAGATTTATCTTCTTTTACCCATTGAGATTTAGTAAGAACTTTACACTGAGAATGATGCTTATCATACCAATCATAAAATGTAAGGTTCTCTCTGGTAAGTTTAATAAATTTTTTCCAATTGTGGACAATTTTATCCCTATCATGTTTATCGTACTTATTTCTGAAAACATGACGTTTTTGTTGATTAGCTTTTGAATTAAAATCAGCAACAAGACTATCCCAATCCAATTTAGAGACTTTAGTAATGACTCTTAATTGGTGATTAATAGGGGCATCAAAATCAGAGGGAGAGGGTCCGACCGAAACGGTAGGAGAAACATCTTCTTGCTCTCCATCAGCCTGAAAGGCAGGAGTATAACAAGGATGACTTGTCTGTCCTTGATTCAACACTCCTTTCAATTTTACATCAGGAATGGAGAAGTCACTTAAGACTTCAGTGTCTCTTCTAGAGATAGAAGGGACTGAAGAACTGGAGAATTCTTCAATAATAAAAGGTCTTCTAGTACGCTCAAAACTGATCCGTACCGTACCATCAGAAAATTGTTTAATATTTTCTAAATTTAATATATTATTATTAACCGGTTTCTGTGGAACTTCCTGAGGAAGAATCCATTGACTAGGTAACGTAACGTCTTTCCAAAGAATAGTTTTAGGTGTTTGAATATTGGCGTTACTAGTACTACTCTGAATTAAAACAGTGTGATCTTTAGGACTTTTACTAAGTGCGTGAATATTTAAATTGGTTTTCATAACCTTATAATAAATTCTGTAAATTAAAGCTAAAGGTTGAGATCCTTCCATCATTTGAGTTATTTCACCAGCAGTTTTAATATTTAAGGTTAAAGCTTTTAATAAATTAATATCAGACAAACTCAAAGGAAGGTCTGGAAAACAATTAAAATGAATAGGACCATCATGCAAACTAGACTCCATGATTCCAATAATACTAGGAGCATAATTGAGATATCTCGCATCTCTTAAGCATAAAAAGACACTTGAGTTTATTCCTTTAATAGTTAACGGTTTAACTGCAACTTGAACAAGACCAATATGAATAAAATTATATCCTTTCTTTCGATGTTTACTAATAACTTCAGGAGAAAGCAGACTGCAATTTTCATACTCTTTATTAATAGCGTAAACCCGTTCAACAGTTTTAACATCGTAATCCGTTTTAAAATTATCAATGAAAGTTGACTGGTAAATTTCTTTAGGAGATACACTAGGTATATTCCAGTTATTAAGGGTTTGGTTAATATTTTCATAACTTTGTTCTTCTTGGTTAACTATGTTTGGAACAGAAGGAAGAGAAGATCTATTACTAACCGATGAACTAGATCTAAACAATCTACTCTTCGTCGTCCTTTACCGCTTTTATAAATATATATATATAAGCTATAAAAGAGCCACAGATTTAACTAGGCTCGACAGAATTAATATATATATATATATATATATATATATATATATAAAAGCTGTAAAAGGGTAATGGGCATTCTATCCTAGACCCATATATAAATAAAAGCTGTTAAAGAGCCACAGAATTAATCAGGCTTGACAGAATAAAAATATATATATATATATATATATATATATATATAAAAGTTGTAAAAAAGCAATGGACATTCTATCCTAGGCCCATACATATATATATATATATATGTATATATATATATATATATATAAAAGCTGTAAAAGGGTAATGGGCATTCTATCCTAGACCCATATATATATAAAAGCTGTTAAAGAGCCACAGAATTAATCAGGCTCGACAGAATAAAAAAAAATATATATATATATATATATATATATATAAAAGTTGTAAAAAGGCAATGGACATTCTATATATATATATATATATATATATATATATATATATATATAAAAGCAATAAAAGACCACGAAATGATCCAGGACGAACTGGAATTTAAATATAGACAAAAAATATTCAACCGGGACTGGGAAGATAACCCAGTCCGGTGAAGGGTGCATATATATATATATATATATATATATATATATAAGTAGTAAACTACCGTAGATTTGACATCCGGACTTGACAGAATTGAAATATTAGTGTATATATATAGTAAAATATATACAAAAAATCAAATCCAGACTGAGAAGATAACCTAGTCCGGCGAAGTTGCTCAAAACGAAGATATTAATATAGAAAAGCTGTTAGAAGTGACGGATCGTCAATTCGAGTTGTAAAAATGCTAGAAAATGCGTTTAGGTACTAAAATGTACCAAAAGTTAGCAAAACCGGCCATGGAACTGAGTTCCGGACATATTTAGAAAACGAAACTTGATATACAAGTGTATAATAGTGTAATGAAGTAATATAAACTTGCTGATCGTAAAAATACTCACAATGGACTACTACACGGGCTTTTTATCAAATTGTAGGCTTCAAACGTCCGTTTCTACCGGTTATTTTTTGATATGTGGTAGTATGTGGGTATATCTACGTGTTAGAGTGAAAAATTTTGGATTTTGAAGACAAGAAAATGGCTGGAAAACCAAACGGGCAGGGGTTCAGAGCGTTTTTTGAATTGTTAAATGAGCTGGGGGTCACCACTTATTTATAGACCAGGAGAAGAAACTCTACATGCAAAAGCCGCAGGTAGAGGTGCTGCTCCACATGGCGGGGCCCGAGTGGCGGCTCTTGTTGCATCGAAGTACGTGCACTTCGAGCAACGCGAGGTCAGATTCGAAACTCTCTAACTTTTGATCAGAGCGTCCGTTTAAGGCGTGATGTACTTTTCCAAAAAGCCCTCGTCGAGCGCATCGCAGTGACATGGGAGAAAACCTTTTCTAAGTCCAAAAAGACGAGTTCATAATCAGGTCTTTGATTCCTCGCAATTTATCTGTTGAGCTGTCTTGCGCTGTTTCCACTTAGGATCATCGTTATGGTTCGCTCTGACCTTGGTGGCATCGATTCGGCTTGAGTTTGATCGAATCGGCTTTAAATTGGTAAAATGACCGTTTTGGCCCCTCTCGGAGTTGCCTTCAATGTCGGCATGGCCTTTGGCTGACTTCCTGGGGTTGTTTCTAAGGTTTGGATCCTAGTTGATTCTGTTTGTCCTTAGGATTGTCTCCGAGGCTGACTTGGTCCTTCCAGGTTTTTCCTTGGAGATGTTGTGAGGCTTCAGGATTGTTTTCGAAGTAGATTTAACCTCCCGGGTTGAGATCAGGACTGATCTGTACTTCCCGGGTTGAGACCGGGGTTAATTTGATAGCCCGGTATTGAGACCGGGGTTGAATTAATGGCCCGGTATTGAGATCAGGGTTGAACTGATGGCCCGATATTGAGACCGGGGTTGAACTGATGACCCAATATTGATGTGACACTCCCAAATCCAGGTACTTCGTTTCCACACGATTTGGTGTTCACTTTCTAAATAAAACATACATATATCCAATAATAAGGAATACAAAATAAATTACAACCTTATAATTAAATAAAAATCTTCCTTGTAAAAAGGATTATAACTTTGTCCAAAATATTCCAGGGTTTAATCTAACCTTAACTTAAATAATAATGCGGAAATAAAAACATAACATAAAGTCTTATTACAATCAAAATCAAAAAATAACAAGCCTTCACTTGTTCATCTTGCCTTTCCCTTTACTCGTTGACGATACGTCAACGTTCTCGGCTTTTAACTGCAAGGGATTATTAAATATGCAAGAGTGAGCAAACAAAAGCTCACTTGAAATACAAGAATAATATGACATAAATGAATAACTTCAAAAGATTTGAATAACTTTACTTTCATCAACAATAAAGAATTGAATAATAATTCTTTCATCAATATTTGAAATTTTGAATATTAAAACATCTGAGGGTCGTAAGACCTTGAACTTTGTCCTAGGTTATAAACATTTCTATTTAAAACCTTTAACAGTCATATAGACTATGGACTCTCAACTCGTACTTAGGGGAATCAACCCTTCGTACCATGTATTGTGCACAAATATTTAACGCTTTCACATAGTAACCTCCCCTAATAAATAGGGTTGTTCATCTCAGTATTTGATTCAAGTCCGCACCAAAGAAAGTTTGGTTTGGATAGCTAGAAGAAAATTTAGAATTTCAACTATCATCAACTAAGGAGTAGTTGAATCGACTCACAATAATCAAGAATAATTCAATAATAACGAATTATGAAATAACTTATGCTTTAGAATTTAAACTTAAAGCATACGAAAGATAAGATAGACCTTACTTGAACAATTAAGTCAATGTCACTTTAATTAAATCATGAACTTTAAATAAGTATTTGTCCATTGCAAAAATAAAAGGACAATCTCAAATTCAATAAATATTTGAATTTAAAATACTTGTATAACAATAACAAGTTTGAGTTTAGAAAACTTGCCTCAAGCGCAAGCTACTGTTACAACTCATGTTCTTTAACACTTTCTACACATATATATTTAACCATAATAATCTAAACTAGTTAACACGTAACTAATTCATATAATTAGTTAACCTATCTAGGTTAACTCATACTTATATATTTATCAAGTTAATAATTAATTATCACGTAATTAATCACACCATATAATTACACATTCACATAATTAATCAAATAATAATTATGTACTTCATATTAATTAAGTTATAATTAAACAAATTATAATTCAATTTAAACATTCACTTCAATTATAATTAATCAAATTATAATTATATCATATATTAATTAAATTATAATTAAATAAATTATAATTTATAATCAATCAACATGCATTTATTAAATTATAATTAAGTATATTATAATTTAAATTAATATTTACTTGATTAAAATTAATTAAATAAGATTCATTATAATTTAACAAAATTATAATTTAAATTAAACCTTTACTTTAATAATAATTATTCAAATTATAATTACACATTATATATTTTATTAATATAATCTATTAATATTCGTTTAGCATTTTAATGTATGTCTAACATGTTATCACATAAGGTTAATTTTTATGATCTAAACAAAAGTATACAAGATTTAAAAAAATTCTTTTCTGCCACCCCCTTGCCGGGGCGGGGTTTTTAACTTTGATAGGCCCGTCGGGGCGGGCCCCTTGCAGCGTCGACAGACTGGTTCGCGAACTGTGCAGAGAAAAAGCCAATCTGGCTTATTTCTCCACATCGAGTTTCGAATTTAGCCAACCAATTACACATAAAACTTTACAGAAACATAATATTAAAGTTTCTACCATATTTTAACACATTGAATCATTAAACACATAATCAAAAACCCAATTTCATGATTTTTGAAGAAAAGCCATTGTTAAGTGTTCTTGATGAAATTGAACACTGAACTTTTATTTTTAAATCAATTCACACAATTTCAAGCATAGTAACTAAATTTTTAAACATGCTATCATCATCTATAATTAATTTAAACAAAAATGAACAATCAAACATAAACTTTTGATTTTAAAAGAAAACTATACATATTTTCAAAATACTTTACTGTGATTCTTGATGAACATGAATCTCTCATGTTCATCCTATATCTATGAATTAACAACTTAATTAAGCATGAGATTCATATACAAGCATGCTATAAACATAATATATATATATAAATTATGTTTATACAATTTTCATAAGAACTCACTTAACAGATAACTAAATTTCATGAAGAACATAAAGAAAACATAATTGAAAAAAATTTGAGAATTGAGATTATATCCTTATGCTTAGTGAGGAAGAAGATGAAGTTGATTGCTTTGATTTCTCAAACTTTCCCTTCCCTCTTCTTCTTCTCTCTTCTTTTCTCTGTATTCTTTCTAACTTTCTCTTTTCTCTCTGTATTTTCTTCTCTTCTTCTAACACTGACTAACTCTATAACTTTAACTAACGTAATGTAAAATATACATAACTGATATATGTATATAATATAAAATATAATTATATAATACATAACTACCAAACAGTTATACCTCTACTTAATACTTAGCAGTTACAAAATTTTTGAAAACCAAAAGCCATATGGCTTTGTCTGGAAAAATCCCTTTAATTTAAAAACAGATTATTTAATAGTTAAGGCCTTGTTTGGTAAAACTAATTAAAAACTCTTTTCTTTATTTTAATAAATCCTTTAACACATAGTTTAAATGTTACACTTTAATTAATTAAATCTTTAACATTCTAATTTAATTAATTAAAAGATAACATCAATTAATCACATACAAATTATCTCATAACAATTATAATTACTCGCTAATTATAATTTCATGTAACAATTATCACATAGACTTCATCTAATTTAATTATCTCAATTAAATTAGAAACATACCATAAAATCATTACACATCAATTAAATAAATTATTAAATATTCATTTAATTAATATATTACACTTAATTAAATTACTCCACAATAATCACATAATTTATTTATTTAGCTCAATAAATAAATCAAATCAAATATTTATTCAATTCAATAAATATTTAAAATTAATATATAAAATCTCATTCGTTATAATCTTCCCTCCTTAAAAGGATTTTGTCCCCAGAATCACAACAAAAAAATTCTCATCTGTTACAATTGAGATCGGGGTTGAACTGATGACCCGGTATTGAGACCAGGGTTAAACTGATGGCCCGGTATTGATACTGGGGTTGAACTGATGGCCCGGTATTGAGACCGGGTTTGAACTGATGGCATTCTTGCCCTCCTACAATGTTAGTAACAGGGAAACGACATTTCGAGTGTCTACAACGAAAATAATCAATTTTAGCATGATGAGTAGTTAACCAATTGATTCCTAAAATCACATTAAATGCAAGTATTTTCAAAGAAATGAGATCAACAGGTAATGTGAGGGTGCCAATTTGAATAAAAAAAAGATTTGTAAACTGTGGATGTAACGAAAGTTTCTCCCAACGGAGTTTCAACAGATAAGTCAAAGTCTAATTTCTCAGGGGTCAAATTCAAACGTTGAGCACAAGCAGGTGAAATAAAAGAGTGGGTAGAACCGGTATCTAATAAGGTATATACTTCGCAAGAGTTTATGATTAGCTTACACGTGATAACTTAGTTCGGGTTTCTCTCTTTTTGGGTAGTCACGAAAAAACCTCTCTCCTGAACCACCGATTTTGACTTGTCTGGGACAGCCTTTGGTGTCACCATCCCAACTGGACTTGACTTCACTATAGGGCACACTCGAGCTATGTGACCTTTCTTTCCGTAATTGTAACACACTTTGGGTTGCTGTGTACAATTTGGACTGATGTGTCCCTCTTGTCCGCATTTGTAACATACGACCGGTGGTCGTTCTCTTCCTCTAGAAACGGGAGCTGGTAATGGTGTCGCTGCCGATGTCTTTCTGTTGTCATTGTTAAATCTCTTTGTTTTTAAAATTTTCACTTGACTCATTTCTTCTATTATCTTGGCCATGATTACCACCGAAGTGGTTACCATTTCTGACATGATAATTTCCTCCACTCTGATTATCATTGTTCCGATGACTATTGCCACCGGTACGACTATTATCGTGCGGTCGGTTGTTGTCTTTCGATTGAAAAGTCTCATTATCTCGCTCTAATAATTGAACCTTATTCACAACATATGAATACAAACAAAGTTTATGAGAAATGAGGTATTGACGAATTTCAGGTTTCAAACCTCTTTGAAACATTCGTGTCATTCGTTCCTCATTATCCACCAAATAGGATGCAAACAGAGATAATTCCGCAAACTTGGCCTCGTATTGTGATACAGTCATATTGTTATGTTCCAGTTCGATGAATTCTACCTCTTTCATATGACGAATACTTTCTGGAAAGTACTTGTCGTTGAACAATTACTGGAACGTCTCCTAAGACATCTAAAGTGCAGAAAGCTGAGTATGTTTCACAGATTCCCACCAGTAATCTGCCTCTCCACGCAACATAAAGGTGGCGAAGGGAACCTTTTGCTCCTCTGTGCATCCTTGGACATCAAATAGTTTGGTGATCTGCTTAATCCAAGCTTCTGCCTTGAGTGGCTCTGGCTTTCCCAAAAACTCCGGCGGTCCCAACTCCTTGAATTGCTTAATAGTGACCAGCCGTGAGTTACCATTGTTTCCACCTGCATTTTGAACGGGAGTCTCTCTTGTCTGGTTTTGCATGAATTTGTAGAAAGCTCCTAAACACCCCATCGTTCATCGTTTGGTCGGTGGTGTTGTTTACAGGATGATTATTGCCTTCTTGATGCACATTATCCTGGTTATTGATTGGCGGTGTCTCAATGGTCTTATATGCTCCATTGCTTATATTTTCAGATGCCATTCTCAAATATTGCCACAAAACAAGGGTTAATTAAAAAAATTGACATGTCACATATTATCCCTATATTTCAATCGACCAATTAAATAACAAATAAGCTTAGGTAGGACACACTAGCGAATGTTTTACTCATCTCTCCCCTCCTAGTCTATTCCCAGATCTCCACCAGAGATCAAATCCCTAAGCTCTAATACCAACTGTGACTCTCATGGTGCTTAAACCATAGCACCTCACATTGATACATATCAGCTTGCTATAGTTATTCACGGCATCCCCTACGGAGAGTCTGGCTTCGGTGCATCCCACAAAGGAAGTCACCAACGAGAGGCTTGATGCTCTTTACTTATAGCTCTGATATCAATTGTGACGCCCCCAAAATAGGTCCACACAACCCATTCTGAGTCACCAAATACATGGTACAGAATCCAAATACAAATCTTCATATTCCAACTATTAAATTGTCGTGCAAAATACAACCACACAACTGTGAGCTTCAATACAGATATTATGTCGTATATAATATGAAAATATCAACGCTATTATCACACTATTTTATAACATAGTGAAGACTTCTATCATAACTATCTCGGATCTTTACTTCATTCTCCGACTAGTCTCAGCTACACTTTCATTTTCTTAGAAGAACAATGGAACCAAAAGGAAAAGGGTGAGCTCAACTAGCCCAGTAAAGAATATTATGAATAAGATAATGTAGAACAAATTATCCTTAGTCCTCAACAAGAAAAAATCTGATAGAATATAATAGACAACAAGTTTTAGATCAACAACTGCAGTGGAAATAGCAATCCATTAGAAGAGTCAAGTAGAGAATGATGTCTACTATCTTCTATGATTTAAAAGTCCATCATCAATATTTTATCCCTATAACACCAATCAATAAATATTTTCAATCAACGAATTATCTATGCACTACGGGCCAAAGATATTCATTTGTATCACAAGTGGTCATGATCATGCCAAACACGTGTCCATCTTTGCACTACGTGCCAAAGATATTCGTCAATCAACAGTTCATCTTTGCACTACGGGCCAAAGATAACTTTCACCACAATTTAAGTTTGAGGATTATGAAAATGATATAAAGAATGAATCTAGTGAGATCAAGGATAGATATTAAAGATTTATAATTTAATTTATCTAGAGTTCAAGAATATCCAAATTGTCAACATGAAGATCAAAACATGGATTCAATTTCAAGAATAAGATTCATAAATCAAAGATAATTTGGACAGAAAAAAGAAACCAATTTTATCGTGAATAGTATCCCGTAAATAGTATCCGAATGAATAGTATCCCGACATGAAAATATTAAAATTTCAATAAAACAGTTCAGACCAATATTCCAGTGAAATAATATTAGATGAAGCAAAAACCTTAAGCAATTTCTAATCATTTCAGAAATTATAGAAGCAATACTTTCCATAGTAAGTTTAGATTTAGTAATATAAAATGACATAATATACGAAACTGCAAATGGATTTTCACCCGTCATGCGGTAATTCACGTAGATAGATCTTTTTCACAACTTTAATAAAGAATGAATACGAAGGGTTATTCACCAGGCATGCAGTAGTCCGCGTAGACATGTTATTCCCACATATTAATAAAGAATGAATACGAAGGGTTATTCACCATGCATGCGATAATCTAGGTAGACAGGTTATTCCCACAGCTTAATAAGGAAAAGAATGATAACCCTTACGAGTATTGAAAGAAAATAATATTTTTTTACCTTAGTAGGAGATTGAATACTGAAATAGTGTAGTAGCAGAATACTCTTCTTCTTTCTCTCTTATTCTCTCTTTATAATTTCTCTCACTATAGCTTATGATTATAACTTGCTCTTCAAAAATGGTAGGAAATAATGAATGGATGGAGGAGTATTTATAGGCTAGAAAACGGTGGCAAATTACAAGGTTAATTATACTTTAGTACCTTCATCTTTACTTCTATTTTTAATTTAGTCCCTTAAGTATTATCAATCTTGCATAACATCCCCTAATAGTACTTGCATGTGAACCAATAGTTCCTTGTATGTGAACCAATAGTAATTAATTGCTCATTTATCCGATTAATTGCCCGCTTGGTCAATTTAATATCCAAAAATCAACTATTATCGAAATAAATGTCGATTTTCACTAACATTAATATTCCCAGCATAATGAAAATATTTTTATCAATAATTCATCATTAATATTATAACTCACAATATTGATAATCAGATCGTTCCTAAGAAAAAGGGATCTTTCCGATAAGGATTTCTCCTTATTGGCGCGCAATTAAATAACCTAACCCCTTCCCTTGACAGAACTTTCTAGATATTGTCAATAATGCTAATAATAATATGAGTAACTGTATCGTGTCTATTATTGATTGAATAATATAAAGTATTGTGCAGATGATACTGTGACAATAATTGAATCAATAATATGAGATACTATACAGCAACTACTGTGCCAATTATTGAATAAAATACTGAGTGACTTCTTACGTAAGAACCAATAATCAGAGATACTGTAAGACCTCAAATTTTATGAATAAAAAATTAAATTTCCTCTATATATTATTTTGAAATAGTCAGTGGTTAATTTGATAATGTGGAATGTTATGGGTAATATGCGCAAATATTTTAAAATAAGCAGGTGGTTATAAAATATTTATTGTTGTCGGAGAATATTTGTTTGATCGTGGAATATTCTTGATGTCGGGGAATATTCGTACGACGGCGTAGCCATTCGTGAGCCCCCATAACGAAAAATTATCGGATGAAGAAAACGACACGAATGAGTTTTTTAAAAATAACGGCGTATTTGTTACCGTTAACACTGTTGGAATACCCGGTGGGTAAAATTAAGTAATACGCGTTGTTGCACAGTAGCACACGGTATTGCACAGTATTTTTATATTATTGTTAATTCAATAATTGTCACTGCACAGTATTTCTCATTATCAGATCAATAATTTATATTATTTGAATAATATTATTAAATAGCATTATTGGCAATGTCTAAGGAAGTTTTGTCTAGGAGGGATTATTTAATTGCGCGCCAGTAGGGAGAAATCCTTATCGGAAGGCCCCCTTTTTCTTGGGAACGACCTGATTGTCAATATTGTAACTCTGTAATATTATTTGTGAATAATTAATTATTAATTTATATGATAAGAAAATATTTATTTTTATGGATATAAAAGAAGGAATTAGTGTTGAGGTATTTTTATCAGTATTTTGGTGTAAAAAATCATTCGTATGTGAATTTCGATCATTTTCTGTTTGGAATTTGGAAAAATTTCCTTCTACAAAGTTGTAGAGAATTAAATTTCCTATAACAAGAACATAAAATTTGTATTTTTTTGATAAAAGAGCTATTTATTATGAATTATTAAAGTTTTAAAATAAATATTTTTTTATTAAAATATATGGTGGGCCCCACTTTTGATTGTTGTAAAATGCTGGAGTTTTGTTCTAGAATGGTGGGCCTCACACATAGGAAAATGCTGAAATTGAAGTTCAAGGAGGTGTGCGGAAGTTTTTTTTAAAATATAATATTTTATTAAATTTTCTGCTTTGGCGTTCTAAGCACTTTTCTATAAATAGGGTGCTGAATTAGAATTTGAAAATCACACCAGAATCAGAAGTTTTCTCTCTCTATAATATCGAGTGTATTTTTGTGAGTATTTAGATACTTTGAGTGTTGCTATTCAGTGCAAGTTTTCTTCAGTATTATATCCGATATTCCAATCAGAAGTACTGTTCTTTTGAGGTAAGGGATGTTATTTTTTTTCGTAAATGATGTTATTGCTTTCAATATCATTTCATCGAAATATTGGTATGAATTTTATTATAAAATTTTTATCTTTTCCGTCTGGGTTACTATTCACGTATATAGCATTATTCACGTATACGACACTATTCACGAATACGATACTATTCACGAGTACTATTCACGAAGTATGATTTTTCTTATGAAATCTTTACCTTTTTATGTCAGAGTTACTATTCACGTATACGACACTATTCACGAATACGGTACTATTCATCGAAAAATTTAATTTTTTTTGTCCAAGTTGGCTATTATGGGTCCTATCTTTGATTGGATCCAAGTTTTGATCTTCATTCTTGAATTTTGCTTCACAATTGATTGTTATGGAGTATTTTTAAACTTGGATAAACTGATTTACGAATCCCTAATCTTTGTCCTTTATTTTACTAAATTCATTCTTTAAAATATTTTTCATCATCCTCAGTCCTAAATGATGATATAACTGAATATCTTTGGCCTGTAGTGCAAAGATGGATGATTATTTGACTAATATCTTTGGCCTGTAGTGCAAAGATGAATGATTACCTGATGAATATCTTTGGCCCGTAGTGCAAAGATGGACAGGTGTTGAGATGAACATGATCAACTGAGGATACAAATGAATATCTTTGGCCTGTAGTGCAAAGATGAATATTTGATTCAAGATATATATTGATTGATGTTACAGGGATAAAATATTGATTATGGATTTTTAAATCATAGAATATAGTAAACATCATTTTCTACTTAATTCTTCTGATGCATTGTTATTTTCGCTGCAGTTGTTAATCTAAAACTTGTTATCCATAATATTTTATCTAGTTTGTTGAAAACTAACGATAAATTATTTTTTATTATCTTAGTCATAATATTCTTTACTGGCTTAGTTGAGCTCACCCTTTTCATCTATTGTCCTCTTCAGGAAATGAGAATGTCGCAGGGACTAGTCGGGGGACAGAGTGATGGTCCGAGTTAGAGCAGTAGTAGTCCTCACTATTTTTATAAAATAGTGTGATAATAATTATAATGAGTACTTAGTTTGAATGTTTATATTTTCTAGATATTTGTATTGACACTCACAGTTGTGTGATCGTATTTTGCACGACCGTGTGATATAAAAGTTTGTATTTGGATTCTGTACCATGTATTTGGCGACCCAAAATGGGTTGGGTGAAATGGACTTATTCTGGGGGCGTCACAGTTGGTATCAGAACTTAGGGATATGGTCTCTGGCGGAGATCGGGGTATAGAACTAGGAGGGGAGAGACGAGTAAATCCTTCGTTAGTATGTCCTACCTAAGCTTATGTGGTATTCAATTGGTCAGTCGGAGCATAGGGTTAACATGTGATATGTTAATTTATTTAATTAACCCTTGTTTTATGGCAGTATTTAAGAATGGCAGCTGAGAAAGTTAACAATGGAGTGAATGAGACCGTTGAGACACCTTTAATCACCAACCAGGAGAACGTGCAACAAGAAGGCAATATTCCTACTATAAACAACCCCACTGATCAAACGATGAATGATGGGATGTTTAGAAGCTTTTTGTAGTTCATGCAAAACCAGACGAGGGAGACTCGGGTGCAAAATACAGGTGGAGATAATAGCAACTCGTGGCTTGTCACTGCCAAGCAGTTCAAAGAGTTGGG
Source organism: Panax stipuleanatus (assembly GCA_020205555.1). Classification (NCBI taxonomy): domain Eukaryota; kingdom Viridiplantae; phylum Streptophyta; class Magnoliopsida; order Apiales; family Araliaceae; genus Panax; species Panax stipuleanatus. Next base: position 77,551,727 of record CM035123.1, read on the forward strand.
ACCACCAGAGTTTTTGGGAAAGCCGAATCCGATCAAGGCAAAAATGTGGGTTAAGCAAATTATCAAGATATTTGATGTCTTGGGATGCACGGAGGAACATAAGGTTCCATTCGCCGCCTTTATTTTCCGTGGAGAGGCATATTACTGGTGGAAATCTGTGAAGCGTACCCAGCCTGCCGCACTCAAGATGTCTTAGGAAGCATTCCAGAAACTGTTCAATGACAGTACTTTCCTGAAAGTATTCGTCATATGAAGGAGGTAGAGTTTATCAGACTGGAACAGAACAACATGACCGTGTCCCAGTACGAGGCTAAGTTCGCAGAGTTGTCCAGGTTTGCACCTCATTTGGTGGAGAATGAGGAACGTATGACGCAGATGTTTCTGAGAGGTTTGAAACCCGAAATACGTCAATACCTCATTTCTCACAAATTTTCTTTATATTCAAATGTAGTAAACAGGGCTCAGTTATTAGAACGAGATAATGAGTATGTTTAACTAAGGGACCACAACCAGGGTCGTACCGGTGGCAGCAGTCATAGGAGCAATGACAACCAGAGGGGAGGAAAGTATCATGACAGAAGCGGTAACCACTCTGGTGGTAATCGAGGCCATGATAATAGAAGAAGTGAATCGGGGGGTGATTTCAAGAAGAGAAGGTACAACAATGAGAACGTGAAGACGTCGACAGCAGCACCAGCATCAACTGTTTCTAGGGGAGGAGAACGACCACCGATCGTATGTTATAAATACGGGAAAGAGGGACACATCAGCCCAAACTGCCTACAACAATTCAACGTGTGTTATAACTGTGGAAAGGAAGGTCATATAGCTCGAGAGTGTCCTGTAGCAAAACCAAGTCCAGCGGGGGTGATAATTCCAAAGGCAGTTCCGGACAAGTCAAAGTCGGTGGTTCCTGGAAGAGCGTTTGTCGTGACTGCCCAAAACGCGAGGAACCCACACAAGGTGATCATGAGTAAGCTAATTATAAACTCTTCCGAAGTTTACACCTTATTAGATATCGGTGCTACCCATTCTTTTATATCACCTACTTGTGCTCAACGTTTGAACTTGACTCCTGAGAAGTTAGACTTTGACTTATCTGTGGAAACTCCGTTGGGTGAAACTTTCGTTACATCTACAGTTTATAAATCTTGCTTGATTCAAGTTAGCACGCTCACATTAGCTGTTGATCTTATATCTTTGAAAATACTTCTATTTGTTGTGATTTTTTTTAATCGACTGGTTAACCACTTATCATGCCAAAATTAATTGTTTTATAAGGTTGTTAGCTTTCATTCAAACAACCAAACCACTAAAATCAAGCTATTCATTTATTGAAAAATGAATGTCAAGCTTTCTTAGCCCATGTCACTGATTTAAATCAGAATACATCAGATTTGAATGATATTTCTGTTGTTAATGAGTTTCCTGATGTATTTCCTGAAGAACTTCCCGGTCTACCTGATAGTAATGTGCATACAAGCCAATTATGTATGATGATAAAGCACGTACTTTGTAAAAAATCTTATTTATTTATTAATAAAATATTCATTTATTAAAGGCATTTAATTATCTACATGGTGCTGTTTTTATAATATGTAAATAGCCCATAGTTTTAAGTAATGCTTTTAGAATCATGATGATGATCATGCTAATGAGATCTAAATTCTTAGAAAGCTCTAAAACTAAAATAGTTTCCAATCGTGGGATTACTAAAAAGGGAATTAGTAAATCCGGATAGATTGGTACATATGTTGCTTGCTCATTGGATGAGGATGATTGATCTCATGATCATTTGTGTGGAGACACTAAAGCAAGTATGTAGGTGCTTATTGGAGAATAAGTTCACTGAACGTGACTCGCTATGGAATACCTAATGGAGTTTTACTCGCCTGTCAATAGGAATTCCTAATGTGATAGTAGTACAAGTGATCCTTGGACTTGAGATCATTATAGTATCTTGTATGTAATGAATTATACTTTGACTTATTCCTTAAAGTCCTTTAGCGTATATAAAAGGGTATGCTTGGGTATAATGAGTTACATATGGAGATAATGAATGATCAATAAAAAATCTACCACCTCTAGTAAAAGAGGAGATATGTCCTATGTGATTCGTTAAATGACAACCCAGAAATCCTTGGCCAAGGTAAAATGAAATTAGAAAGGAGTTTCTAATTTGCATTATTTGGAGTTGTGCATTTTCTAATCGAAATACATATAATTAAATAAAATAAAACTTGACAGTAAATTCATGTCTTATATTTAATTGGGACATTGTATGGTGGAAGGATTGAATTGTATGGTAACTATTTACTCACAGGTTCTTTTATGATTAATGTTGAAATCTATATTATCTGAAAAGTCGTTGATCGCTAGGGAGGCTTATCCCTATTGTAGAATAAATATTATTTATTTAAATAGATTATTAGTTTAATTTATTTATTTAAATAAGATTAGAATTGTTCTAATTGATTTATTCACAACCGGTTTAATATAGAGAACCTAAATGGTCACACCATAAAAGGAAGAATAATTATTTAAGAAGGTAATGGCATAATCGTAATAATGCATTAAGTGTAATTAATTTAATCTATAGTGATAGAATAAATTAAATAGCTTAATGTTTATTATTTAATATTTTGGAAATATTAAATATAAATTAATAAGAGGAGTCTTATTAATATTATTACAATTATTATTATTTTAATTTCTAAAGGAGTTTAGTAATTAATTTAATATTAGTACTCTCATTTATTCCTAATAAGATTAGGAGATAAATTAATTAAATGAATTTAATTAATTATTCCCCATGTGGTGGGAAGCCTAAATTAATTAAAGGAGTTTAATTAATTAAAAAAAATTCCATGTCTAATAGGATTAGAAGGGTTGACCAATATCTATATAAGAGGAGTCTTATAATAGATATTGATTGAGGCAATTCCAATTGTTGGAGAGTACTCCTTTTCTATAGAGGATAGAAAACTAAGCCAACCACCCTCCTTCTTGATAATTCATCTTCCTTGGTGGATTACCTCTAGAGGCCAAACACTTGGGTGGCTAACGTTGATCAAAGGAAGGAATCTAACCCGAAAATTCAAGGAGATCACGAAGAACAAGGAGTTGAACTCGTACCTGTGGAAGCTTTGTTTTACAAGGGTATGATTCCATAACTTCTTATTTATCGTTTTAAATTAATAATTTGCATAAAGGATGATCCGGGTAATGGTTTTGTAGAAATTTTTTTAAACTCTGATATACCATACTTCCGCTAATTTTTGCAATTTGATTGCATCACGATTTCGTACAAACTCAACAGTGGCATCAAAGCCAAACCTTTATGCAATTATTAATTTATTTTTGATTTCATATACATATGGGTATGTATTTAAAATAATTTATTGGGCATAATTTTATTGTATAAAATTATTTTTTTTAAGAAAAAAAAATGACGTTTTTTTTTTGGGACGAATCACAATTTTTTTTTGGGGGTGCTAATGTGACACCCCCAAATCCGGGTACTTCAATTTCCACGGGACTTGGTGTTCACTGTACAAATATCATCTATCTATCTACCCATAGTAAATGCAAACCATGAAATAAATAGAAATAATCCTCCCCTTGTGGGGTTACAACATCTGAAAAGAAATACATCAATCCCAGGTCGTACTTAACCTTAAATATCAAATGCGGAAATATAACTAATTAAATAAGTTTTACACAACTTTAACATAAGTCTGAAACATAAACACATAAAATAAACAACAAGTCTTCATCACTTGTTGACTTTGCCCTTGCCTTTGCTAGTAGAAGGCTCGTCAGACCTTTCGTTCTTAACTGCAATGTTATTATTACGCAAGAGTGAGCACGGTTGCCCACAAGTATAATAATATGACAACAATATAATAACATGCGAGTGAATCAAGGACATCTGAATAAAGAAACTCAACTTTTGACTCGAGGATAAATAACAGGAATCAAAATATCATCTGAGGGTCATAAGACCTTGAACTATGTCCTAGGTTGTAAAGTGTTTATACTTAAAACCTTTAACAGTCATAAGACTATGGACTCTACTTCTCGTACTTAGGGGGATCAGCCCTTAGTACCATATTGTGCACAATATCTCAACGCTAAAGCGTAAATAATCCCCTTTTACAGGGTTGTTCATCTCAGTTTTGACATCAGAGTCCGCACCAAAGGAAGTTTGGTTTGGATAAGCTCAATAAGTATTTTGGAATTTAGAACGTTCATCAACTATGGACTAGTCGAATCAATAAGGGTTCACTAGTCCTATAAGGTTCAACAATAACATCGATATTCAACTTGAATAATAAATCTCAAGAGTATACAATCGAATAAGTATTGTATCACTGAATCATGCTTTTAAAAGAGTTACAATATGTAATATGAATTTCGAACTTGAACAATTAAAAACACGAGCTTACTCGATATAGAAACACAAGTCTAAGGCTTAATAAATGAATAAATTAGAATTTAGGGAACTTGCTAAATCAATAAGTTAGGGATAGGATACTTGCCTCTTGCACAAGCTACAATTATAATTCACGTTCTTTATTAAACCCTACACATCAATACGTTCACAATACAAATTAATCAATAACTCGATATACGTATCGAATCACACACACATCGGTCTTGAGCACGTTATTGGACTATACAATTAACGATTCAAGTCATGTAATTAACTTATTAATTACTCACGTAATATAAGTTATTAACCTCTTATTATATGTTTAGCATATCTTTATGTTCATTACATTAGGTTTTAAACCACCTCTTAGAACACACGAACACTTAGCAAAAAATTTCAAATTTCTGCAAGGGGCGCGGCCGCGCGCCAGTTACCCTTGGGACCAGCGCGGCCGCGCGTCAACGCAGACCCAGATTTCCAGTTCGCGAATGACACACAGAGCAACCCAAATAAATCCAAATTAAACTAACGAAATGAATTTAAGGCTACCCATGAGATATAGAATTTACAGAAACATCATACCATGTTCTAAGCATGCTTTTAACACTTTAAATCACGGAATTACACAAATCACAACATTTAATTTCACTATTTTCAATATTTTATAAAGTTTTGAAAGAAAACAAGAATTCAACGTTACGGATTCGTTATAACACCGAATCCGTTCGTTTAACTTCCATTTTGTTCGTTTAAATGTACACAATCACATTCAAGTGTTAATTTAAGTTAAATAAACGCATAAGGTGTGTAAATTTTGTACGTAAGGGCCATATGGGCCATATGTACAATTTCTACACTCTGTAACTTTTGAAAAATCAAATTAAGCATAACTACATGGATTTAATCGCACTAAATCATGCATACATGATATACAACATGTTATGATCATACAATAATACATATAAAATCATATCATACATTAATTATCAAATTAGTTATTCACAGAGAATCTAACATACGTTAATGGAAAACTTTAAGAACTTGAATTTAAAAACTTAGGAGAAGGAATTACCCTTGCTAGTTTGTGAAGATGATTCAAGGATGATGATATAAACTTTTCAAATTCTTCTTCCTCAATCTTTTCTCTCAAAATTCTCTCTGATATGAATATATGAATTGATATAGTATATGTATATAAGTATAATACGTATAATATATAATGGGTGAGTGGTTGTCAGTTGGTCCCTTAGTGGGTTAACTGACCAACTCCCCTTAAGGCCTTGTTTGGCTAGCTTAAGGAATCCTTTCTCATTTATTTTAATTAATTTATTATAATATAGTTAATTAATGTCACACCCAATTAAATCAAATAATGCTATTTAAATCAATTAAATAAAATAGCATAAATCTACATTAAATCACATAGTCACATAATTAAAATTCTTATTTATTAATTATGTCTAATCATAAATCTCTAATTAATTAATAAATTAATTAGAATAACATTATGCTTATTAATTAATATATTAATCAAATAAGCTCAATTAAATACATACTTTGAATATAAAAATTCACCACATTAATTTAACTAATGTGACACATATAATTAAATTAATCTACCACAAATTCATCAATTAATTATTTAACTCAATAATTAAATCATCAAAAAATATTTATTTAATTCAATAAATATTCAAAATAAATTACAAAAATCTTGTTTGTCACATCTTTCCCCCCTTAAAAGGATTCTGTCCCCAGAATCACGGTTCAATTAAATTTCGTCCCGTTACATTCTCCCCCCCTTACAAAGATTCTGTCCCCAGAATCGCATAAACAAAAAAAATTAAGTAAATAAATCTGGGTAATTCTTCATCATATGCTCTTCGAGTTCCCACGTAGCTTCTTCAGCATTGTGGTTCCTCCAAATTACCTTAACAGAAGGTATAATTTTATTTCTGAGGACTTGCTCTTTCCTGTCAACAATCTGAACAGGAATTTCTTCATAGGATAAGTCTTTCTCAAAATGTAGGGGTTCATATTCAATCACATGTTTGTAATCGGGTTTGTAGGGGCGTAAAACTGACACATGAAAGACGTTGTGGACATTCTCAAGCGCCGGAGGTAAGGCTACCTCATACGCAACTTCTCCAATCCTTCGCAGTACTTCAAAGGGTCCAATGAACCTTGGGCTCAATTTTCCCTTCTTACCGAATCTGATCTTCCCCTTCCAGGGAGAGACTTTCAAGAACACATAGCTACCCGATTCAAACTCAACGTTCTTACGGTGTGGATCGGCGTATTTCTTCTGCCTATCCTGAGCTGCTACCAGTCTTGTTCTGATCACTTTGACTATCTCTGCTGTCTGCTGTACCAGTTCTGGACCTAATAGTTGTCTCTCGCCAACTTCATCCCAGTATAGCGGGGTTCTGCATTTTCTTCCGTACAACGCTTCGTAAGGCGGCATGCCAATACTAGCGTGGTAACTGTTGTTGTAACCGAATTCCACAAGCGGTAGGTGATCATCCCAATTTCCTTTAAAATCCATGATGCATGCTCTCAACATATCTTCCAATGTCTGGATCGTTCTTTCACTCTGCCCATCTGTCTGAGGGTGATAAGCCGTACTCATTCTCAACTGTGTCCCCATGCATTCTTGTAGTCGCTTCCAGAAGTTCGATGTGAAACGCGGATCTCTGTCGGAAACAATTGACACCGGAACTCCGTGCCTCGAAACAATCTCTTTCACATATAGCCTTGCCAACTGGTCTAAGTTGAATCTGATTTTAATCGGAAGGAAGTGTGCGGATTTCGTCAGTCGGTCAACGATAACCCATACTGCGTCGTAGCCTTTCTGAGTCGTCGGAAGGCCAACCACGAAATCCATCGTAATGTGTTCCCATTTCCATTCTGGGATTTCCAGGGGTTGTAGCAAACCACTTGGTCTCTGATGTTCTGCTTTCACTTTCTGACAGGTTAGACACTTTGCAACACACTCAGCAACATCTCGTTTCAAATTTGGCCACCAGAAGTGCTGTCGAAGATCCTGGTACATCTTGGTACTACCGGGGTGAATTGAATACCGTGAGCTATGAGCCTCTCTCAAAATGTCATCCTTAATTTCTGGCACTGACGGTACCCGAACTCTATTCTCAAATCTCAGTAGTCCCTCACTGTCTATCTTGAATCTCGGTTCGGTTCCTTCAGATATCTTTTTCTTAACCTTCTCACATTCTTCGTCCTGAAGTTGAGCTTCCTTAACTTTATCCAATAGGGTTGTACCAGCTTGAATCTGAAACAACTTCTCGTCAATCTCCATCGAATACTTCACTTCCAATTTCAGCTTTTCCATTGCTGAAATTAGTTCCTCCTGAGTAGTCAACATCATCAATTTCTCCCGACCCTTTCTGCTTAAGGCGTCGGCAACCACATTAGCCTTACCCGGATGGTATAAGATTTCACAGTCATAATCCTTAATTAACTCCAGCCACCTTCTCTGGCGCATATTCAAGTCCTTCTGTGTAAAGATATATTTCAGACTCTTGTGGTCTGTATATATTTCACACTTCTCCCCATAGAGATAGTGTCTCCAAATTTTTAAAGCAAATACCACGGCAGCTAACTCCAAGTCATGGGTCGGATACCCCTTCTCATAGTCTTTCAATTGTCGTGACGCATACGCAATGACCCTGCCGTTTTGCATAAGCACACAGCCAAGTCCTTTATGCGACGCATCACTATAAACCACAAAATTGCCTGTGTCGTCCGGAAGGGATAACACAGGTGCTGAACTCAACCTCCTCTTGAGCTCTTGGAAACTTTCCTCACACTTCTCTGTCCAAACGAATTTCACCGATTTTCTAGTCAAATTTGTCAGCGGAGTTGCGATCTTGGAAAAGTCCTGAATAAATCTTCTATAATAACCCGCCAATCCAAGAAAACTCCTCACTTCCGACGGTGTTTTCGGCAGATCCCAGTTCATCACAGCTTCGACTTTAGAGGGATCTACCGAAATTCCGTCCTTGTCGATCACATGTCCAAGAAATTGCACTCTTTCAATCCAGAATTCACATTTAGAAAATTTGGCGTACAACTTCTCTCTTCTCAACGCCTCTAATGTTAACTTCAGATGTTCTACATGTTCTTCCTTGGTCTTCGAGTATACCAAAATATCGTCGATAAAGACCACCACGAATTTGTCCAAAAACGGCTTGAACACTCCATTCATTAAGCCCATAAATGCTGCAGGAGCATTCGTTAGACCAAATGACATTACCAAAAATTCGTAGTGACCATATCGAGTCCTAAATGCTGTCTTTGGAACATCCTCTGGCCTCACCTTCAGCTGATGATAGCCACTCCTCAAGTCTATCTTTGAAAAGTACCTTGCACCCTTCAATTGGTCGAACAGATCGTCGATCCTCGGTAATGGATATCTATTCTTAATTGTGACCTTATTCAGTTCTCTGTAGTCGATGCAAAGCCGCATCGTCCCGTCCTTCTTCTTCACAAATAACACCGGCGCTCCCCACGGCGATACGCTCGGTTGGATGTACTTCTTGTCCAGTAACTCTTGTAGTTGTACCATTAACTCTTTCATCTCTACCGGAGGCATCCGGTATGGTGCCTTCGATATTGGGGCCGTCCCTGGCGCCAAATCGATCACAAACTCAACCTCTCTGTCTGGCGGAAGTCCTGGCAGATCATCCGGAAATACGTCTAAGAAGTCCCTCACGACTGGTATATCTTCTAATTTCGAATTTTCTTTACGACTATCGACTATGTAGGCTAAATATCCTACACAGCCTTGTCTTAACAACTTCCTGGCCTGCATCATCGTCAGACAACTCGCTTGTCTAGGCGATTTACTGCCATAAAACACAACCTTTGACGGGGTCATAAGGTTGATACACTTCCTCTGGCAATCAATTACAGCCCCATAATTGACTAGCCAATCCATTCCCAGAATAACATCGAATTCCCCAAGTCTAATCGGGATAAGATTTACGTTCATAATGTTACCCTTAATATCTACTCTACAGTTCTTGTGTACATACTTAACAGGGATTACTTCTTTATTCGCAATCTCTATATTCATGGGGTATTCTAACTCGTCCATAGGAAGTTCTAAGTTCTTAGCAAAGTCATCGGATATAAATGAACAAGTAGCACCCGAATCAAATAGTACATAAGCATTAACTTTATTGATCGGAATGATACCTGACACCACATCGCGAGACTGCACAGCATCCTGCACGGTCATGTTGAAGGTCCTGGCGGTTGGTCGGTTGGTTGCGGTTGGTCCCGTGATAGTTAAAGCACTTCCACCGCTGTTTCCCCTGTTTCCACCTGATCCTTCCCTTCCAGATCCCTTCTTGGGACAGTCCCTTGCCAGATGGTCCTTTGAGCCGCAAGTGAAGCAAGCGCCCTTCTTTGGGTTCGGACAGTTAGGTGCTATGTGGCCTTCCTGACCACAATTATAACATACTCGTTTTCCCTTCATACAGACCCCCAGGTGAGCTTTCCCGCAGGTCGAACAAGCTTCGATCCTCTTTTTCTGACCACCTTGCTGATTCCCAGTCGATGAGTTATCATTCCACCTCCTCTTCTGATTATTACTCCCTCCCGTGTTGCTACCACTAGCCTTGTTAATTCCTTCACCTTCACTCTTCTTCTTTTTCTGATCTTGGTTATACTTTGTAACTGCATCACTCCCGCCTTCAGCGAGAATGGCCTTCTCCAACACCCCAGCAAAAGTGTTCAATTGGAACATTGACACTTTGCTATACAACCAGGGCTTCAGGCCCTGTTCAAACCTCCTTGCCTTCCTCTGATCGGTGTGCACTTGATACGTGGCAAACCTAGCCAACTCATTGAATTTCGCCGCATATTCTGGTACGGACATATTTCCCTGTTTCAGTTCCAAGAACTGGACCTCCATTTGATTCTGCGAGCTGGTCGGAAAGTACATCTCGAAGAACATCTCCTTGAACCTCTCCCAGGTAATCACACCTTCACCTCCCCGGACCTTATTCGCTTGCCACCAATAGCTGGCCTCAGATTTCAGCATGAACGTTGCATAGGCGGTTTTCTGGTCCTCTCTGACTCTGGCGACGTCAAAAACTTTTTCCATCTCCATGACCCAGGTTTGAGCTTCTATCGGGTTCATGGTGCCTTTAAACTCTGGCGGTCCCACCGCCTTGAAGTCCTTGAACGTTGTGGTCGGTGGAGCTTGAGGTTGGTTGTTAAGCGCTCCAGCAAGTAAGTTCGCCAACTGCTGAACGGGGTTAGCATTGGCGTCGTTGTTGTTGTTAGTTGACCCTTCTTGGGCCTGTTGACGGTTAGATCGTCTCCTTGGCGGCATTTTACTCTTAAGAAATACGCGTATTAGAACTTTATTCAATCTTTTAAATATCTAAGGCTTAACTTAAACATTTAGACACAATCAGTCAACACATTATCTCAAATAAACTCTGATATATTACTAAATCAAAAGTTTTAACATAATACGATAGCATCACTGCTATTTACATCAACTATCCTGAGATAAAGAATCTACAGGATTTAAAACATAAAATATTCCTCTGTTTATAAACACATTGGAATTTACATTATTAACTACCAGATAGGTTTCACAAAATCAAATGTTCCTATCACTGCCCATTAAGGCGACGAACAGCTTTGCCACGCTCTTCTTCCATAATCCGAGACATCGTCCTGCGATCTAGCATGTACGACGGTAGTCCTTCAAACTGAATTGGGTACCTCATAACCCGATCCTGGGCCTCGTCAATTGCATACTGAAGTATAGAGTACGTCTCTTCAAGCTTGGCCTTCTTCGCCCGACAATTATCTTCTGCGAGATCTGCTCGTCGTGATTCCCTTACCCAAGCCTCCTCTGCTATGGCCAGCCTTGCTGATTTCTCTTTTAGTTCATTCTTCAATTCCTCAATTTCCTCTGACTTCTGCTCGGTTTGGCCCTTCTCGTGAGCCAAATTCCACTCTACATTTCCCAAACGTGTGTGAAGAGCCTCAACCTCTCCATCCCTCAGCTCGATGGTAGACTGTTGAGTAACCGACCGCTCCCTCAGCTCCTGAACAGTCTCCCTCAGCTCCTGAACAGTATCACGTAACTCTATGTTACGGTCATACAGCTCGTCATACATCTCAGCACTGATAGAGCTCGGCGGGAACTCTTCAGGGTCTTCCTCCTCCTCTTCAGCTGCCTCAGCCTGAACTTCAATCTCCTCAGGGTCTTCCTCAGAGTCCTCCTCTGAATTAGACACCGGCACAATCTCCTGACCAATGACTGTGATCAAGGGTGATGGCTCTCGTCGGACTAACTGCTCCCAAACTACGTGGATATCTCGGGGCTCCTCCTCTCTAGCCTCTAGGGGTACAAGGTCCCTGGACTGACTAGGTTCTCCAGCATTCGTCATCCTGACAAATAAAATTTTAAGTTTTAGTAATTACGTGATGCTAATCGAGACTCGAATATATAAGTATAAGCACGTAGCACATAAGGTAAGTTATTATCTTTCTTAGAACTCGATAAGAGTTATCATTACTATGTTCTCGATCTCTAAAAAGGCTACTATCCTAAGGTTTTTCCCCACCTAAGGTTCATAACCTACAGCTCTGATACCAACCTGTGACACCCCCAAATCCGGGTACTTCAATTTCCACGGGACTTGGTGTTCACTGTACAAATATCATCTATCTATCTACCCATAGTAAATGCAAACCATGAAATAAATAGAAATAATCCTCCCCTTGTGGGGTTACAACATCTGAAAAGAAATACATCAATCCCAGGTCGTACTTAACCTTAAATATCAAATGCGGAAATATAACTAATTAAATAAGTTTTACACAACTTTAACATAAGTCTGAAACATAAACACATAAAATAAACAACAAGTCTTCATCACTTGTTGACTTTGCCCTTGCCTTTGCTAGTAGAAGGCTCGTCAGACCTTTCGTTCTTAACTGCAATGTTATTATTACGCAAGAGTGAGCACGGTTGCCCACAAGTATAATAATATGACAACAATATAATAACATGCGAGTGAATCAAGGACATCTGAATAAAGAAACTCAACTTTTGACTCGAGGATAAATAACAGGAATCAAAATATCATCTGAGGGTCATAAGACCTTGAACTATGTCCTAGGTTGTAAAGTGTTTATACTTAAAACCTTTAACAGTCATAAGACTATGGACTCTACTTCTCGTACTTAGGGGGATCAGCCCTTAGTACCATATTGTGCACAATATCTCAACGCTAAAGCGTAAATAATCCCCTTTTACAGGGTTGTTCATCTCAGTTTTGACATCAGAGTCCGCACCAAAGGAAGTTTGGTTTGGATAAGCTCAATAAGTATTTTGGAATTTAGAACGTTCATCAACTATGGACTAGTCGAATCAATAAGGGTTCACTAGTCCTATAAGGTTCAACAATAACATCGATATTCAACTTGAATAATAAATCTCAAGAGTATACAATCGAATAAGTATTGTATCACTGAATCATGCTTTTAAAAGAGTTACAATATGTAATATGAATTTCGAACTTGAACAATTAAAAACACGAGCTTACTCGATATAGAAACACAAGTCTAAGGCTTAATAAATGAATAAATTAGAATTTAGGGAACTTGCTAAATCAATAAGTTAGGGATAGGATACTTGCCTCTTGCACAAGCTACAATTATAATTCACGTTCTTTATTAAACCCTACACATCAATACGTTCACAATACAAATTAATCAATAACTCGATATACGTATCGAATCACACACACATCGGTCTTGAGCACGTTATTGGACTATACAATTAACGATTCAAGTCATGTAATTAACTTATTAATTACTCACGTAATATAAGTTATTAACCTCTTATTATATGTTTAGCATATCTTTATGTTCATTACATTAGGTTTTAAACCACCTCTTAGAACACACGAACACTTAGCAAAAAATTTCAAATTTCTGCAAGGGGCGCGGCCGCGCGCCAGTTACCCTTGGGACCAGCGCGGCCGCGCGTCAACGCAGACCCAGATTTCCAGTTCGCGAATGACACACAGAGCAACCCAAATAAATCCAAATTAAACTAACGAAATGAATTTAAGGCTACCCATGAGATATAGAATTTACAGAAACATCATACCATGTTCTAAGCATGCTTTTAACACTTTAAATCACGGAATTACACAAATCACAACATTTAATTTCACTATTTTCAATATTTTATAAAGTTTTGAAAGAAAACAAGAATTCAACGTTACGGATTCGTTATAACACCGAATCCGTTCGTTTAACTTCCATTTTGTTCGTTTAAATGTACACAATCACATTCAAGTGTTAATTTAAGTTAAATAAACGCATAAGGTGTGTAAATTTTGTACGTAAGGGCCATATGGGCCATATGTACAATTTCTACACTCTGTAACTTTTGAAAAATCAAATTAAGCATAACTACATGGATTTAATCGCACTAAATCATGCATACATGATATACAACATGTTATGATCATACAATAACACATATAAAATCATATCATACATTAATTATCAAATTAGTTATTCACAGAGAATCTAACATACGTTAATGGAAAACTTTAAGAACTTGAATTTAAAAACTTAGGAGAAGGAATTACCCTTGCTAGTTTGTGAAGATGATTCAAGGATGATGATATAAACTTTTCAAATTCTTCTTCCTCAATCTTTTCTCTCAAAATTCTCTCTGATATGAATATATGAATTGATATAGTATATATGTATATAAGTATAATACGTATAATATATAATGGGTGAGTGGTTGTCAGTTGGTCCCTTAGTGGGTTAACTGACCAACTCCCCTTAAGGCCTTGTTTGGCTAGCTTAAGGAATCCTTTCTCATTTATTTTAATTAATTTATTATAATATAGTTAATTAATGTCACACCCAATTAAATCAAATAATGCTATTTAAATCAATTAAATAAAATAGCATAAATCTACATTAAATCACATAGTCACATAATTAAAATTCTTATTTATTAATTATGTCTAATCATAAATCTCTAATTAATTAATAAATTAATTAGAATAACATTATGCTTATTAATTAATATATTAATCAAATAAGCTCAATTAAATACATACTTTGAATATAAAAATTCACCACATTAATTTAACTAATGTGACACATATAATTAAATTAATCTACCACAAATTCATCAATTAATTATTTAACTCAATAATTAAATCATCAAAAAATATTTATTTAATTCAATAAATATTCAAAATAAATTACAAAAATCTTGTTTGTCACAGCTAATCTTGAATTCTGCAAAGAAAAGGTGTTGTCTCTTTCTTACTCCAAAAAGAATGTGACCCATCAGGAAAGAACTCTTTTAATAAACCTGCAGGACTCTTTTAATAAAAGAAGGTGACTTCTTTTAAAAAAATAAATGTGAATTTATATTATATATATATATATATATATATATATATATATATAACCTGATTCGTTATATAAATATATATAATATATACGGTAATATCAAATATATATATATATATATATATATATATATATATGATATATATATATATGATATATTTATATATTATATTTTAAATAATTTTATAATTAAAATAAAGAGTTTATTTTAATCTTGAAATTAGATTTCATGCAATTTAAAATTGCCCATTAAATGATACTCATATATATATGGAATATTTTAATTCATCAGATGAATATTTATTTATTGATATATATGGTGATATGTATGATAATAAATGGGGATTGATTATGGACTATTTGACCAATGTGATTGGATTTTATTTTAGTTGAATGCTTGAATGAATGGGGTCTGTGTACCTCGTCTTCTCTAATTTTTTTTTGATGTAAAATTCTATCTCCCTCCTATGTACTTCCCATTGACTGCTGATCAAGGTTTCTATTTAAATTAAATAGTTTAATGTAATAGAAATAGTTAGAATTATCTTGAAGAAATTGGAGACCAATGAGCAAGGAGCGCGTGAAGACCCGTTTGTATGGAGCCCGGGTTTAAATGTAATAGTTATATTTAAATGTAAATTCTTACACTCCTAGGTTTGACCTTTTGGTTCACTTGGTGGCTCTAGTGAACCAAACTAGAATAAAAGTCCATAATCAATCCGGGTAGAATATAATATTCTATATTGCATGCTAAATATTATATATATTATATTTTATGCAAACATGCTTCGTATGTTTAATAAAATGACGCGTATTTTATATATATATGTGCATGCGCGCTAAACAAGATGAGACAAATAATAACAAACCCCTCAAAGAAATAATATTAAGTCCGAAGCGTTCATATGATATTTGGAATATCGAACGTCGCCTTCTAGCATGATAAATTAATAGAGTATTAAATATTTAATATGAGCTTGTTGTGCTATCCACAAGGCAAGTATTGCGTATTTAAGATGTTAATTAATCACATTTGATGCTTATCAAGAAAATTGAACGATCTAGTCTTGTTGTGCTATCCACAAGGACGAATATTTTTTTTTTTGAATTTATGAAAGTGCTAGGTTGGACTTAACTTAAATCATTTTAGTTCGGATGTGCACACACTTGACCATTATGATTTAAGAGGCAAAATAAAAGGAGTTATATAGTGATGTAATTGACAAGAGTTGTCTACCTATTTATTTGTATATCGCTTGTTGTGCTATCCACAAGGTTATATACATTTGAAATGGGATCCTTATTCTCACTAGCAAATCTTTAATTAGATGTTGCTGAACTATATAAGTGAGGGTAATATAGTTTGATAAAAATAGTGGGAGATACCAATTTAAAATAAAGACCTAAATTTATTTTGGTATGCAAAATTAATAAAATGAATGTTTGCTAAAATGTTATTTTTCACATGCAGAATTTTAAAAATGTCAAAATCACTAATTTCACTGCGAAGCATACTTGATGCTAATAAGCTTATCGGGCCGAATTATATAGACTGGCTAAGAAATCTGAGAATAGTTCTCACTGCTGAAAAGATTTTTTATGTCCTAAACTCACCTGTCCCTGGAACTGTTCCAGAAACAGCCTCTAAGGAAGATATTGCCACCATTGTAAAGTATCAAGATGATGCATCTGTGGCTCAATGCATCATGCTCGCATCCATGAATAACGAGCTTCAGCGTCAGCACGAAAATATGGATGCTCCTACTATGTTGATTCACCTCAAGGAGTTGTATGGTGAACAAAGTAGGACTGCTAGATATGAGATATCTAAGGAGCTCTTCCGATATCGGATGACCAAGGGCAAAGTGAACATAAAGGAACAAAAGAAATCTGATCCAGCTAGCAAAGGAATGTGCTTCCATTGCAACGAGCCGGGTCATTGGAAGAGGAACTGCAAGAAGTTTCTGGCAAAGAAGAAGCTTGGAGAAGCTTCGACTTCCAATCAAGGTGTGTTCATGATTGAAATTAATTTTTCAGAAAGTCAAAATTCTACTTGGGTATTGGATACCGGCTGTGGTTCTCACATATGTAATAATGTGAAGGGACTGGTCAGAAGTAGAAAGCTGAACAATGATGAGGTGATCCTATGAGTGGGGAATGGAGCAAAGGTTGCTGCATTAGCTGTAGGAACTTATTATTTAGCAATACCTTCGGGAAAGTCCATTTATCTTAATAATTGTTATTATGTTCCGAATATTATTAAAAACATTATTTCAATTTCTGTATTGGATATGGAAGGATTTAACGTTGTTATAAAGAACAATAGTTGTTCTATTTATAAAGACGATGTTTTATATGGTGTTAAAAATTTGCGAAATGGACTTTATACACTTGACTTACAAGAAAATATTTTTTAAATTGAACAAACTAAGAAAAGGAAAAGAGATGATATTAATTATACCTACATGTGGCACTGTAGACTCGGTCATATCAATGAAACAAGATTATCCAAGTTGCATAAAGATGGGCTCCTTGAGTTATCTGATTATGAATCATATCCAACTTGTGAATCTTGTCTCATGGGTAAAATGACTAAATCTCCTTTTAGTGGAAAAGGAGAAAGAGTTACAGAGTTGTTGGCATTGATTCACACAGATGTTTGTGGACCTATGACAACAAGTGCACGGGGTGTGTATTCTTATTTTATTACTTTCACTGATGATCACTTAAGATTTGGATATGTGTATTTAATGAAATACAAGTCAGAATCATTTGAAAAGTTCAAAGAGTTCAGAAGTGAAGTAGAGAAACAAACGGGCAAGAGTATAAAGATACTTCGATCAGATCGAGGTGGAGAATACTTAAGCGGTGAGTTTCTCAATTGTCTCAAAGAAAATGGTATAATCTCACAATGGACTCCTCCAGGTACACCACAGTTAAATGGGGTATTTGAAAGGAGAAATCGAACACTGTTGGACATAGTTCGATCCATGATGAGTTTTACCGACCTTCCAATTTCTTTCTGGGGATATGCCCTAGAAACGGTTGCATACCTACTTAACAAGGTACCTACCAAATCCGCCCCAAAGACTCCATATGAGATGTGGAAGGGGAGGAAACCAAATCTTAAGCATGTTAAGACTTGGGGTTGCCCAGCTTATGTCAAAAAGTTTGAAAATGATAAGCTACAGACTAAATCCGATAAGTGTAGATTTGTGGGATACCCTAAAGAAACTTTAGGGTATTATTTCTATCATCCAACTGATCAAAAGGTGTTTGTTGCGAAACATGCTGCCTTCTTGGAAAAGGAGTTTATCTATGAAGGGGTCAGTGGGAGTAAGATATATCTTGAAGAAGTTCAAGAACCACAAATTATCACGGATCAAAATCAGGTACCTGACCAAGTAGAAGAACCTACTATACCACACCCTGTTCGTAAATCTGGAAGAGTACCGAAGATACCTGAGAGGTATGAATTCATTATAGAGGATGACGATGAGGTACACATCATGAATGATGATGATCCATTGAATTACGAACAGGCTATGAGTAATAAAGACTCAGGAAAATGGCTTGAAGCTATGAAATCCGAAATGGACTCCATGTATGAAAACAAAGTATGGACTTTGGTTTCACCACCTGAAGGCATTAAGCCTATTGGGTGTAAATGGGTCTTTAAAAGAAAGACTGGAGCGGAAGGCAAGGTAGAGACCTATAAGGCCCGACTGGTTGCAAAAGGTTTCAAACAAAGACAAAGAGTTGACTATGACGAAACCTTTTCACCAATAGCTATGCTCAAGTCCATTCGGATTTTGCTTGCGATTGCAGCTTATAACGACTATGAGATCTGGCAGATGGACGTGAAAACGGCCTTCCTCAATGGGAAACTTGAGGAGGATGTGTCTATGACACAGCTAGAGGGATTTGTTTCAAAGGTTGGAACAAATCAAGTCTGTAAGCTGCAACGATCCATTTATGGATTGAAGCAAGCTTCTCGTAGATGGAACATTCGTTTTGATGAGACAATCAAAGAGTTTGATTTTATCAAAAACGACGATGAACCATGTGTGTACAAGAAGGTTAGTGGGAGCGCAGTTTCATTCCTTGTATTATATGTTGATGATATATTACTTATAGGGAATGACATTCCTATGCTACAATCGATTAAAATCTGGTTATCTAAACACTTCTCCATGAAGGACTTGGGAGAAGCATCCTATATTTTGGGGATAAAGATCTATAGAGATAGATCTAAAAGGATGCTTGGTTTATCCCAAGGAACGTACATTGATGCAATGCTAAAGAGATTTAGCATGGAAGATTCCAAAAGAGGTCTCACGCAAAAGGGGCAAACCCATCACTATCGCTTCCAAAACGATTCGTAGATCTCACACAAGTCTTCATTTAGAGAGACCTTCATATTGTTTCATTGGTTGTTTCAAATTTACAAAGAAAGAGGTGATTAGAAGTTGTATTACTTCGTTCTAGTTTGATTTGCGTCAAAACGAGAAACCCATGACTATCTCGTTCAAAATCATGCGTACATCTCGCACAAGTCATCATTTAGAGAGACCTTCTTATTGTTTCATTGGTGCTTTAAAATTGTCAAAGAAAGAGGTGATTAGAAGTCCTATAACTTCGTTCTAGTTTGATTAGCATCAAAAGGAGCAATCCCATGACTATCGCGTTAAAAACGATGCGTACATCTCACACAAGTCTTCATATAAGGAGACCTTCTTATTGTTTCTTTGGTTTTCTAAAATTGTGAAAGAAAGAGGTGATTAGGAGTCTTATTACTTCGTTCTGATTTGATTAGCATCAAAAGGAGCAATTCTATGACTATCTCGTTAAAAATGATGCGTACATCTCACACAAGTCTTGATTTAGGGAGACCTTCTTACTGTTTCATTGGATCTCTCAAATTGTCAAAGAAAGAGGTGATTATAAGTCCTATGAATTAGTTCTAGTTTGATTAGCATCAAAAGGAGCAATCCTATCACTAGTGCCTTCAAAACAATCCGTACATCTCACACAAGTCTTCATTTAGGGAGACCTTCTAAATGTTTCATTAGTTCTCTCAAATTGTCAAAATATAGGTGGTTATGAATTCTATTACTTCGTTCTAGTTGAAATTAGCATCAAAAGGAGCAATCCTATCACTATCGCGTCCAAAACGATGCGTAGATCTCACACAAGTCTTTATTTATGGAGACCTTCTTATTGTTTCATTGGTTTCCTAAAATTATGAAAGAAAAAGGTGATTAAGAGTCCTATTACTTCGTTCTAATTTGATTACCATCAAAAGGAGTAATCCCATGACTATCGCGTTAAAAATGATGCGTACATCTCACACCAGGTCTTGATTTGGGGAGAACTTCTTATTATTTCATTGGTTCTCTCAAATTATCAAAGAAAGAGGTGATTATGAGTCCTATGACTTCGTTCTAGTTTGATTAGCATCAAAAGGGTCAATCCTATCACTATAGCCTTCAAAACGATTCGTACATCTCACACAAGTTTTCATTTAAGGATATCTTCGTATTGTTTCACTTGTTCTCTGAATTGTCAAAATATAGATGATTATGAGTCCTATTACTTCGTTCTAGTTGAAATTAGAATCAAAAGGGGCAAACCCATCACTATTGCTTCCAAAACGATTCGTAGATCTCACACAAGTCTTCATTTAGGGAGACCTTCATATTGTTTCATTGGTTGTTTCAAATTTACAAAGAAAGAGGTGATTAGAAGTTGTATTACTTCGTTCTAGTTTGATCAGCATCAAAAGGATCAATCCTATGACTATAGCCTTCAAAACGATTCGTACATCTCACACAAGTCTTCATTTAAGGATATCATCGTATTGTTTCATTAGTTCTCTGAATTGTCAAAATATAGATGATTATGAGTCCTATTACTTCGTTCTAGTTGAAATTAGAATCAAAAGGGGCAAACCCATCACTATCGCTTCCAAAACGATTCGTAGATCTCACACAAGTCTTCATTTAAAGAGACCTTCATATTGTTTCATTGGTTGTTTCAAATTTACAAAGAAAGAGGTGATTAGAAGTTGTATTACTTCGTTCTAGTTTGATTTGCGTCAAAACGAGAAACCCATGACTATCTCGTTCAAAATCATGCGTACATCTCGCACAAGTCATCATTTAGAGAGACCTTCTTATTGTTTCATTGGTGCTTTAAAATTGTCAAAGAAAAAGGTGATTAGAAGTCCTATAACTTCGTTCTAGTTTGATTAGCATCAAAAGGAGTAATCCCATGACTATCGCGTTAAAAACGATGCGTACATCTCACACAAGTCTTCATATAAGGAGACCTTCTTATTGTTTCTTTGGTTTTCTAAAATTGTGAAAGAAAGAGGTGATTAGGAGTCTTATTACTTCGTTCTGATTTGATTAGCATCAAAAGTAGCAATTCTATGACTATCTCGTTAAAAATGATGCGTATATCTCACACAAGTCTTGATTTAGGGAGACCTTCTTACTGTTTCATTGGATCTCTCAAATTGTCAAAGAAAGAGGTGATTATAAGTCCTATGAATTAGTTCTAGTTTGATTAGCATCAAAAGGAGCAATCCTATCACTAGTGCCT
The DNA here is from genome assembly GCA_020205555.1 of Panax stipuleanatus. Classification (NCBI taxonomy): domain Eukaryota; kingdom Viridiplantae; phylum Streptophyta; class Magnoliopsida; order Apiales; family Araliaceae; genus Panax; species Panax stipuleanatus. The sequence goes on from CM035123.1 coordinate 77,573,211, forward strand.
TCAAAACAATCCGTACATCTCACACAAGTCTTCATTTAGGGAGACCTTCTAAATGTTTCATTAGTTCTCTCAAATTGTCAAAATATAGGTGGTTATGAATTCTATTACTTCGTTCTAGTTGAAATTAGCATCAAAAGGAGCAATCACATCACTATCGCGTCCAAAACGATGCGTAGATCTCACACAAGTCTTCATTTATGGAGACCTTCTTATTGTTTCATTGGTTTCCTAAAATTATGAAAGAAAAAGGTGATTAAGAGTCCTATTACTTCGTTCTAATTTGATTACCATCAAAAGGAGTAATCCCATGACTATCGCGTTAAAAATGATGCGTACATCTCACACCAGGTCTTGATTTGGGGAGAACTTCTTATTATTTCATTGGTTCTCTCAAATTATCAAAGAAAGAGGTGATTATGAGTCCTATGACTTCGTTCTAGTTTGATTAGCATCAAAAGGGTCAATCCTATCACTATAGCCTTCAAAACGATTCGTACATCTCACACAAGTTTTCATTTAAGGATATCTTCGTATTGTTTCACTTGTTCTCTGAATTGTCAAAATATAGATGATTATGAGTCCTATTACTTCGTTCTAGTTGAAATTAGAATCAAAAGGGGCAAACCCATCACTATTGCTTCCAAAACGATTCGTAGATCTCACACAAGTCTTCATTTAGGGAGACCTTCATATTGTTTCATTGGTTGTTTCAAATTTACAAAGAAAGAGGTGATTAGAAGTTGTATTACTTCGTTCTAGTTTGATTTGCGTCAAAACGAGAAACCAATGACTATCTCGTTCAAAACCATGCGTACATCTCGCACAAGTCTTCATTTAGGGAGACCTTCTTATTGTTTCATTGGTGCTTTAAAATTGTCAAAGAAAGAGGTGATTAGAGTCCTATAACTTCGTTCTAGTTTGATTAGCATCTAAAGGATCAATCCTATCACTAGTGCCTTCAAAACAATCCGTACATCTCACACAAGTCTTCATTTAGGGAGACCTTCTTAATGTTTCATTAGTTCTCTCAAATTGTCAAAATATAGGTGGTTATGAATTCTATTACTTCGTTCTAGTTGAAATTAGCATCAAAAGAAGCAATCACATCACTATCGCGTCCAAAACGATGCGTAGATCTCACACAAGTCTTCATTTATGGAGACCTTCTTATTGTTTCATTGGTTTCCTAAAATTATGAAAGAAAGAGGTGATTAAGAGTCCTATTACTTCGTTCTAATTTGATTACCATCAAAAGGAGTAATCCCATGACTATCGCGTTAAAAACGATGCGTACATCTCACACCAGGTCTTGATTTATCGAGAACTTCTTATTATTTCATTGGTTCTCTCAAATTATCAAAGAAAGATGTGATTATGAGTCCTATGACTTCGTTCTAGTTTGATTAGCATCAAAAGGATCAATCCTATGACTATAGCCTTCAAAACGATTTGTACATCTCACACAAGTCTTCATTTAAGGATATCATCGTATTGTTTCATTAGTTCTCTGAATTGTCAAAATATAGATGATTATGAGTCCTATTACTTCGTTCTATTTGAAATTAGAATCAAAAGGGGCAAACCCATCACTATCGCTTCCAAAACGATTCGTAGATCTCACACAAGTCTTCATTTAGGGAGACCTTCATATTGTTTCATTGGTTGTTTCAAATTTACAAAGAAAGAGGTGATTAGAAGTTGTATTACTTCGTTCTAGTTTGATTTGCGTCAAATCGAGAAACCCATGACTATCACGTTCAAAACCATGCGTACATCTCGCACAAGTCTTCATTTAGGGAGACCTTCTTATTGTTTCATTGGTGCTTTAAAATTGTCAAAGAAAGAGGTGATTAGAAGTCCTATAACTTCGTTCTAGTTTGATTAGCATCTAAAGGAGCAATCCTATCACAAGTGCCTTCAAAACAATCCGTACATCTAACACAAGTCTTCATTTAGGGAGACCTTCTTAATGTTTCATTAGTTCTCTCAAATTGTCAAAATATAGGTGGTTATGAATTCTATTACTTCGTTCTAGTTAAAATTAGCATCAAAAGGAGCAATCACATCACTATCGCGTCCAAAACGATGCGTAGATCTCACACAAGTCTTCATTTATGGAGACCTTCTTATTGTTTCATTGGTTTCCTAAAATTATGAAAGAAAGAGGTGATTAAGAGTCCTATTAAAGGAGTAATCCCATGACTATCGCGTTAAAAACGATGCGTACATCTCACACCAGGTCTTGATTTAGGGAGAACTTCTTATTATTTCATTGGTTCTATCAAATTATCAAAGAAAGAGGTGATTATGAGTCCTATGACTTCGTTCTAGTTTGATTAGCATCAAAAGGATCAATCATATGACTATAGCCTTCAAAACGATTTGTACATCTCACACAAGTCTTCATTTAAGGATATCATCGTATTATTTCATTAGTTCTCTGAATTGTCAAAATATAGATGATTATGAGTCCTATTACTTCGTTCTAGTTGAAATTAGAATCAAAAGGGGCAAACCCATCACTATCGCTTCCAAAACGATTCGTAGATCTCACACAAGTCTTCATTTAGGGAGACCTTCATATTGTTTCATTGGTTGTTTCAAATTTACAAAGAAAGAGGTGATTAGAAGTTGTATTACTTCGTTCTAGTTTGATTTGCGTCAAAACGAGAAACCCATGACTATCTCGTTCAGAAACCATGCGTACATCTCGCACAAGTCTTCATTTAGGGAGACCTTCTTATTGTTTCATTGGTGCTTTAAAATTGTCAAAGAAAGAGGTGATTAGAAGTCCTATAACTTCGTTCTAGTTTGATTAGCATCTAAAGGAGCAATCCTATCACTAGTGCCTTCAAAACAATCCGTACATCTCACACAAGTCTTCATTTAGGGAGACCTTCTTAATGTTTCATTAGTTCTCTCAAATTGTCAAAATATAGGTGGTTAGGAATTCTATTACTTCGTTCTAGTTGAAATTAGCATCAAAAGGAGCAATCACATCACTATCGCGTCAAAAACGATGCGTAGATCTCACTCAAGTCTTCATTTATGGAGACCTTCTTATTGTTTCAATGGTTTCCTAAAATTATGAAAGAAAGAGGTGATTAAGAGTCCTATTACTTCGTTCTAATTTGATTACCATCAAAAGGAGTAATCCCATGACTATCGCGTTAAAAACGATGCGTACATCTCACACCAGGTCTTGATTTAGGGAGAACTTCTTATTATTTCATTGGTTCTCTCAAATTATCAAAGAAAGAGGTGATTATGAGTCCTATGACTTCGTTCTAGTTTGATTAGCATCAAAAGGGTCAATCCTATCACTATAGCATTCAAAAAGATTCGTACATCTCACACAAGTCTTCATTTAAGGATATCTTTGTATTGTTTCATTAGTTCTCTGAATTGTCAAAATATAGATTATTATGAGTCCTATTACTTCGTTCTAGTTGAAATTAGAATCAAAAGGGGCAAACCCATCACTATCGCTTCCAAAACGATTCGTAGATCTCACACAAGTCTTCATTTAGGGAGACCTTCATATTGTTTCATTGGTTGTTTCAAATTTACAAAGAAAGAGGTGATTAGAAGTTGTATTACTTCATTCTAGTTTGATTTGCATCAAAACGAGAAACCCATGACTATCTCGTTCAAAACCATGCGTACATCTCGCACAAGTCTTCATTTAGGGAGACCTTCTTATTGTTTCATTGGTGCTTTAAAATTGTCAAAGAAAGAGGTGATTAGAAGTCCTATAACTTCGTTCTAGTTTGATTAGCATCTAAAGGAGCAATCCTATCACTAGTGCCTTCAAAACAATCCGTACATCTCACACAAGTCTTCATTTAGGGAGACCTTCTTAATGTTTCATTAGTTCTCTCAAATTGTCAAAATATAGGTGGTTATGAATTCTATTACTTCGTTCTAGTTGAAATTAGCATCAAAAGAAGCAATCACATCACTATCGCGTCCAAAACGATGCGTAGATCTCACACAAGTCTTCATTTATGGAGACCTTCTTATTGTTTCATTGGTTTCCTAAAATTATGAAAGAAAGAGGTGATTAAGAGTCTTATTACTTCGTTCTAATTTGATTACCATCAAAAGAAGTAATCCCATGACTATCGCATTAAAAACGATGCGTACATCTCACACCAGGTCTTGATTTAGGGAGAACTTCTTATTATTTCATTGGTTCTCTCAAATTATCAAAGAAAGAGGTGATTATGAGTCCTATGACTTCGTTCTAGTTTGATCAGCATCAAAAGGATCAATCCTATGACTATAGCCTTCAAAACGATTCGTACATCTCACACAAGTCTTCCTTTAAGGATATCATCGTATTGTTTCATTAGTTCTCTGAATTGTCAAAATATAGATGATTATGAGTCCTATTACTTCGTTCTAGTTGAAATTAGAATCAAAAGGGGCAAACCCATCACTATCGCTTCCAAAACGATTCGTAGATCTCACACAAGTCTTCATTTAGAGAGACCTTCATATTGTTTCATTGGTTGTTTCAAATTTACAAAGAAAGAGGTGATTAGAAGTTGTATTACTTCGTTCTAGTTTGATTTGCGTCAAAACGAGAAACCCATGACTATCTCGTTCAAAATCATGCGTACATCTCGCACAAGTCATCATTTAGAGAGACCTTCTTATTGTTTCATTGGTGCTTTAAAATTGTCAAAGAAAAAGGTGATTAGAAGTCCTATAACTTCGTTCTAGTTTGATTAGCATCAAAAGGAGTAATCCCATGACTATCGCGTTAAAAACGATGCGTACATCTCACACAAGTCTTCATATAAGGAGACCTTCTTATTGTTTCTTTGGTTTTCTAAAATTGTGAAAGAAAGAGGTGATTAGGAGTCTTATTACTTCGTTCTGATTTGATTAGCATCAAAAGTAGCAATTCTATGACTATCTCGTTAAAAATGATGCGTATATCTCACACAAGTCTTGATTTAGGGAGACCTTCTTACTGTTTCATTGGATCTCTCAAATTGTCAAAGAAAGAGGTGATTATAAGTCCTATGAATTAGTTCTAGTTTGATTAGCATCAAAAGGAGCAATCCTATCACTAGTGCCTTCAAAACAATCCGTACATCTCACACAAGTCTTCATTTAGGGAGACCTTCTAAATGTTTCATTAGTTCTCTCAAATTGTCAAAATATAGGTGGTTATGAATTCTATTACTTCGTTCTAGTTGAAATTAGCATCAAAAGGAGCAATCACATCACTATCGCGTCCAAAACGATGCGTAGATCTCACACAAGTCTTCATTTATGGAGACCTTCTTATTGTTTCATTGGTTTCCTAAAATTATGAAAGAAAAAGGTGATTAAGAGTCCTATTACTTCGTTCTAATTTGATTACCATCAAAAGGAGTAATCCCATGACTATCGCGTTAAAAATGATGCGTACATCTCACACCAGGTCTTGATTTGGGGAGAACTTCTTATTATTTCATTGGTTCTCTCAAATTATCAAAGAAAGAGGTGATTATGAGTCCTATGACTTCGTTCTAGTTTGATTAGCATCAAAAGGGTCAATCCTATCACTATAGCCTTCAAAACGATTCGTACATCTAACACAAGTTTTCATTTAAGGATATCTTCGTATTGTTTCACTTGTTCTCTGAATTGTCAAAATATAGATGATTATGAGTCCTATTACTTCGTTCTAGTTGAAATTAGAATCAAAAGGGGCAAACCCATCACTATTGCTTCCAAAACGATTCGTAGATCTCACACAAGTCTTCATTTAGGGAGACCTTCATATTGTTTCATTGGTTGTTTCAAATTTACAAAGAAAGAGGTGATTAGAAGTTGTATTACTTCGTTCTAGTTTGATTTGCGTCAAAACGAGAAACCAATGACTATCTCGTTCAAAACCATGCGTACATCTCGCACAAGTCTTCATTTAGGGAGACCTTCTTATTGTTTCATTGGTGCTTTAAAATTGTCAAAGAAAGAGGTGATTAGAGTCCTATAACTTCGTTCTAGTTTGATTAGCATCTAAAGGATCAATCCTATCACTAGTGCCTTCAAAACAATCCGTACATCTCACACAAGTCTTCATTTAGGGAGACCTTCTTAATGTTTCATTAGTTCTCTCAAATTGTCAAAATATAGGTGGTTATGAATTCTATTACTTCGTTCTAGTTGAAATTAGCATCAAAAGAAGCAATCACATCACTATCGCGTCCAAAACGATGCGTAGATCTCACACAAGTCTTCATTTATGGAGACCTTCTTATTGTTTCATTGGTTTCCTAAAATTATGAAAGAAAGAGGTGATTAAGAGTCCTATTACTTCGTTCTAATTTGATTACCATCAAAAGGAGTAATCCCATGACTATCGCGTTAAAAACGATGCGTACATCTCACACCAGGTCTTGATTTATCGAGAACTTCTTTTATTTCATTGGTTCTCTCAAATTATCAAAGAAAGATGTGATTATGAGTCCTATGACTTCGTTCTAGTTTGATTAGCATCAAAAGGATCAATCCTATGACTATAGCCTTCAAAACGATTTGTACATCTCACACAAGTCTTCATTTAAGGATATCATCGTATTGTTTCATTAGTTCTCTGAATTGTCAAAATATAGATGATTATGAGTCCTATTACTTCGTTCTATTTGAAATTAGAATCAAAAGGGGCAAACCCATCACTATCGCTTCCAAAACGATTCGTAGATCTCACACAAGTCTTCATTTAGGGAGACCTTCATATTGTTTCATTGGTTGTTTCAAATTTACAAAGAAAGAGGTGATTAGAAGTTGTATTACTTCGTTCTAGTTTGATTTGCGTCAAATCGAGAAACCCATGACTATCACGTTCAAAACCATGCGTACATCTCGCACAAGTCTTCATTTAGGGAGACCTTCTTATTGTTTCATTGGTGCTTTAAAATTGTCAAAGAAAGAGGTGATTAGAAGTCCTATAACTTCGTTCTAGTTTGATTAGCATCTAAAGGAGCAATCCTATCACAAGTGCCTTCAAAACAATCCGTACATCTAACACAAGTCTTCATTTAGGGAGACCTTCTTAATGTTTCATTAGTTCTCTCAAATTGTCAAAATATAGGTGGTTATGAATTCTATTACTTCGTTCTAGTTAAAATTAGCATCAAAAGGAGCAATCACATCACTATCGCGTCCAAAACGATGCGTAGATCTCACACAAGTCTTCATTTATGGAGACCTTCTTATTGTTTCATTGGTTTCCTAAAATTATGAAAGAAAGAGGTGATTAAGAGTCCTATTAAAGGAGTAATCCCATGACTATCGCGTTAAAAACGATGCGTACATCTCACACCAGGTCTTGATTTAGGGAGAACTTCTTATTATTTCATTGGTTCTATCAAATTATCAAAGAAAGAGGTGATTATGAGTCCTATGACTTCGTTCTAGTTTGATTAGCATCAAAAGGATCAATCATATGACTATAGCCTTCAAAACGATTTGTACATCTCACACAAGTCTTCATTTAAGGATATCATCGTATTATTTCATTAGTTCTCTGAATTGTCAAAATATAGATGATTATGAGTCCTATTACTTCGTTCTAGTTGAAATTAGAATCAAAAGGGGCAAACCCATCACTATCGCTTCCAAAACGATTCGTAGATCTCACACAAGTCTTCATTTAGGGAGACCTTCATATTGTTTCATTGGTTGTTTCAAATTTACAAAGAAAGAGGTGATTAGAAGTTGTATTACTTCGTTCTAGTTTGATTTGCGTCAAAACGAGAAACCCATGACTATCTCGTTCAGAACCATGCGTACATCTCGCACAAGTCTTCATTTAGGGAGACCTTCTTATTGTTTCATTGGTGCTTTAAAATTGTCAAAGAAAGAGGTGATTAGAAGTCCTATAACTTCGTTCTAGTTTGATTAGCATCTAAAGGAGCAATCCTATCACTAGTGCCTTCAAAACAATCCGTACATCTCACACAAGTCTTCATTTAGGGAGACCTTCTTAATGTTTCATTAGTTCTCTCAAATTGTCAAAATATAGGTGGTTAGGAATTCTATTACTTCGTTCTAGTTGAAATTAGCATCAAAAGGAGCAATCACATCACTATCGCGTCAAAAACGATGCGTAGATCTCACTCAAGTCTTCATTTATGGAGACCTTCTTATTGTTTCAATGGTTTCCTAAAATTATGAAAGAAAGAGGTGATTAAGAGTCCTATTACTTCGTTCTAATTTGATTACCATCAAAAGGAGTAATCCCATGACTATCGCGTTAAAAACGATGCGTACATCTCACACCAGGTCTTGATTTAGGGAGAACTTCTTATTATTTCATTGCTTCTCTCAAATTATCAAAGAAAGAGGTGATTATGAGTCCTATGACTTCGTTCTAGTTTGATTAGCATCAAAAGGGTCAATCCTATCACTATAGCATTCAAAAAGATTCGTACATCTCACACAAGTCTTCATTTAAGGATATCTTTGTATTGTTTCATTAGTTCTCTGAATTGTCAAAATATAGATTATTATGAGTCCTATTACTTCGTTCTAGTTGAAATTAGAATCAAAAGGGGCAAACCCATCACTATCGCTTCCAAAACGATTCGTAGATCTCACACAAGTCTTCATTTAGGGAGACCTTCATATTGTTTCATTGGTTGTTTCAAATTTACAAAGAAAGAGGTGATTAGAAGTTGTATTACTTCATTCTAGTTTGATTTGCATCAAAACGAGAAACCCATGACTATCTCGTTCAAAACCATGCGTACATCTCGCACAAGTCTTCATTTAGGGAGACCTTCTTATTGTTTCATTGGTGCTTTAAAATTGTCAAAGAAAGAGGTGATTAGAAGTCCTATAACTTCGTTCTAGTTTGATTAGCATCTAAAGGAGCAATCCTATCACTAGTGCCTTCAAAACAATCCGTACATCTCACACAAGTCTTCATTTAGGGAGACCTTCTTAATGTTTCATTAGTTCTCTCAAATTGTCAAAATATAGGTGGTTATGAATTCTATTACTTCGTTCTAGTTGAAATTAGCATCAAAAGAAGCAATCACATCACTATCGCGTCCAAAACGATGCGTAGATCTCACACAAGTCTTCATTTATGGAGACCTTCTTATTGTTTCATTGGTTTCCTAAAATTATGAAAGAAAGAGGTGATTAAGAGTCTTATTACTTCGTTCTAATTTGATTACCATCAAAAGAAGTAATCCCATGACTATCGCATTAAAAACGATGCGTACATCTCACACCAGGTCTTGATTTAGGGAGAACTTCTTATTATTTCATTGGTTCTCTCAAATTATCAAAGAAAGAGGTGATTATGAGTCCTATGACTTCGTTCTAGTTTGATCAGCATCAAAAGGATCAATCCTATGACTATAGCCTTCAAAACGATTCGTACATCTCACACAAGTCTTCATTTAAGGATATCATCGTATTGTTTCATTAGTTCTCTGAATTGTCAAAATATAGATGATTATGAGTCCTATTACTTCGTTCTAGTTGAAATTAGAATCAAAAGGGGCAAACCCATCACTATCGCTTCCAAAACGATTCGTAGATCTCACACAAGTCTTCATTTAGAGAGACCTTCATATTGTTTCATTGGTTGTTTCAAATTTACAAAGAAAGAGGTGATTAGAAGTTGTATTACTTCGTTCTAGTTTGATTTGCGTCAAAACGAGAAACCCATGACTATCTCGTTCAAAATCATGCGTACATCTCGCACAAGTCATCATTTAGAGAGACCTTCTTATTGTTTCATTGGTGCTTTAAAATTGTTAAAGAAAAAGGTGATTAGAAGTCCTATAACTTCGTTCTAGTTTGATTAGCATCAAAAGGAGTAATCCCATGACTATCGCGTTAAAAACGATGCGTACATCTCACACAAGTCTTCATATAAGGAGACCTTCTTATTGTTTCTTTGGTTTTCTAAAATTGTGAAAGAAAGAGGTGATTAGGAGTCTTATTACTTCGTTCTGATTTGATTAGCATCAAAGTAGCAATTCTATGACTATCTCGTTAAAAATGATGCGTATATCTCACACAAGTCTTGATTTAGGGAGACCTTCTTACTGTTTCATTGGATCTCTCAAATTGTCAAAGAAAGAGGTGATTATAAGTCCTATGAATTAGTTCTAGTTTGATTAGCATCAAAAGGAGCAATCCTATCACTAGTGCCTTCAAAACAATCCGTACATCTCACACAAGTCTTCATTTAGGGAGACCTTCTAAATGTTTCATTAGTTCTCTCAAATTGTCAAAATATAGGTGGTTATGAATTCTATTACTTCGTTCTAGTTGAAATTAGCATCAAAAGGAGCAATCACATCACTATCGCGTCCAAAACGATGCGTAGATCTCACACAAGTCTTTATTTATGGAGACCTTCTTATTGTTTCATTGGTTTCCTAAAATTATGAAAGAAAAAGGTGATTAAGAGTCCTATTACTTCGTTCTAATTTGATTACCATCAAAAGGAGTAATCCCATGACTATCGCGTTAAAAATGATGCGTACATCTCACACCAGGTCTTGATTTGGGGAGAACTTCTTATTATTTCATTGGTTCTCTCAAATTATTAAAGAAAGAGGTGATTATGAGTCCTATGACTTCGTTCTAGTTTGATTAGCATCAAAAGGGTCAATCCTATCACTATAGCCTTCAAAACGATTCGTACATCTCACACAAGTCTTCATTTAAGGATATCTTCGTATTGTTTCACTTGTTCTCTAAATTGTCAAAATATAGATGATTATGAGTCCTATTACTTCGTTCTAGTTGAAATTAGAATCAAAAGGGGCAAACCCATCACTATCGCTTCCAAAACGATTCGTAGATCTCACACAAGTCTTCATTTAGAGAGACCTTCATATTATTTCATTGGTTGTTTCAAATTTACAAAGAAAGAGGTGATTAGAAGTTGTATTACTTCGTTCTAGTTTGATCAGCATCAAAAGGATCAATCCTATGACTATAGCCTTCAAAACGATTCGTACATCTCACACAAGTCTTCATTTAAGGAGACCTTCTAAATGTTTCATTAGTTCTCTCAAATTGTCAAAATATAGGTGGTTATGAATTCTATTACTTCGTTCTAGTTGAAATTAGCATCAAAAGGAGCAATCACATCACTATCGCGTCCAAAACGATGCGTAGATCTCACACAAGTCTTCATTTAGGGAGACCTTCTTATTGTTTCATTGGTTTCCTAAAATTATGAAAGAAAGAGGTGATTAAGAGTCCTATTACTTCGTTCTAATTTGATTACCATCAAAAGGAGTAATCCCATGACTATCGCGTTAAAAATGATGCGTACATCTCACACCAGGTCTTGATTTGGGGAGAACTTCTTATTATTTCATTGGTTCTCTCAAATTATCAAAGAAAGAGGTGATTATGAGTCCTATGACTTCGTTCTAGTTTGATTAGCATCAAAAGGGTCAATCCTATCACTATAGCCTTCAAAACGATTCGTACATCTCACACAAGTCTTCATTTAAGGATATCTTTGTATTGTTTCACTTGTTCTCTGAATTGTCAAAATATAGATGATTATGAGTCCTATTACTTCGTTCTAGTTGAAATTAGAATCAAAAGGGGCAAACCCATCACTATCGCTTCCAAAACGATTCGTAGATCTCACACAAGTCTTCATTTAGGGAGACCTTCATATTGTTTCATTGGTTGTTTCAAATTTACAAAGAAAGAGGTGATTAGAAGTTGTATTACTTCGTTCTAGTTTGATTTGCGTCAAAACGAGAAACCCATGACTATCTCGTTCAAAACCATGCGTACATCTCGCACAAGTCTTCATTTAGGGAGACCTTCTTATTGTTTCATTGGTGCTTTAAAATTGTCAAGGAAAGAGTTGATTAGAAGTCCTATAACTTCGTTCTAGTTTGATTAGCATCTAAAGGAGCAATCCTATCACTAGTGCCTTCAAAACAATCCGTACATCTCACACAAGTCTTCATTTAGGGAGACCTTCTTAATGTTTCATTAGTTCTCTCAAATTGTCAAAATATAGGTGGTTATGAATTCTATTACTTCGTTCTAGTTGAAATTAGCATCAAAAGAAGCAATCACATCACTATCGCGTCCAAAACGATGCGTAGATCTCACACAAGTCTTCATTTATGCAGACCTTCTTATTGTTTCATTGGTTTCCTAAAATTATGAAAGAAAGAGGTGATTAAGAGTCCTATTACTTCGTTCTAATTTGATTACCATCAAAAGGAGTAATCCCATGACTATCGCGTTAAAAACAATGCGTACATCTCACACCAGGTCTTGATTTGGGGAGAACTTCTTATTATTTTATTGGTTCTCTCAAATTATCAAAGAAAGAGGTGATTATGAGTCCTATGACTTCGTTCTAGTTTGATTAGCATCAAAAGGGTCAATCCTATGACTATAGCGTTCAAAACGATTCGTACATCTCACACAAGTCTTAATTTAAGGATATCTTCGTATTGTTTCACTTGTTCTCTGAATTGTCAAAATATAGATGATTATGAGTCCTATTACTTCGTTCTAGTTGAAATTAGAATCAAAAGGGGCAAACCCATCACTATCGCTTCCAAAACGATTCGTAGATCTCACACAAGTCTTCATTTAGGGAGACCTTCATATTGTTTCATTGGTTGTTTCATATTTACAAAGAAAGAGGTGATTAGAAGTTGTATTACTTCGTTCTAGTTTGATTTGCGTCAAATCGAGAAACCCATGACTATGACGTTCAAAACCATGCGTACATCTCGCACAAGTCTTCATTTAGGGAGACCTTCTTATTGTTTCATTGGTGCTTTAAAATTGTCAAAGAAAGAGGTGATTAGAAGTCCTATAACTTCGTTCTAGTTTGATTAGCATCTAAAGGAACAATCCTATCACAAGTGCCTTCAAAACAATCCGTACATCTAACACAAGTCTTCATTTAGGGAGACCTTCTTAATGTTTCATTAGTTCTCTCAAATTGTCAAAATATAGGTGGTTATGAATTCTATTACATCGTTCTAGTTAAAATTAGCATCAAAAGAAGCAATCACATCACTATCGCGTCCAAAACGATGCGTAGATCTCACACAAGTCTTCATTTATGGAGACCTTCTAATTGTTTCATTGGTTTCCTAAAATTATGAAAGAAAGAGGTGATTAAGAGTCCTATTACTTCGTTCTAATTTGATTACCATCAAAAGGAGTAATCCCATGACTATCGCGTTAAAAACGATGCGTACATCTCACACCAGGTCTTGATTTAGGGAGAACTTCTTATTATTTCATTGGTTCTCTCAAATTATCAAAGAAAGAGGTGATTATGAATCCTATGACTTCGTTCTAGTTTGATCAGCATCAAAAGGATCAATCATATGACTATAGCCTTTAAAACGATTTGTACATCTCACACAAGTCTTCATTTAAGGATATCATCGTATTGTTTCATTAGTTCTCTGAATTGTCAAAATATAGATGATTATGAGTCCTATTACTTCGTTCTAGTTGAAATTAGAATCAAAAGGGGCAAACCCATCACTATCGCTTCCAAAACGATTCGTAGATCTCACATAAGTCTTCATTTAGGGAGACCTTCATATTGTTTCATTGGTTGTTTCAAATTTACAAAGAAAGAGGTGATTAGAAGTTGTATTACTTCGTTCTAGTTTGATTTGCGTCAAAACGAGAAACCCATGACTATCTCGTTCAAAACCATGCGTACATCTCGCACAAGTCTTCATTTAGGGAGACCTTCTTATTGTTTCATTGGTGCTTTAAAATTGTCAAAGAAAGAGGTGATTAGAAGTCCTATAACTTCGTTCTAGTTTGATTTTCATCTAAAGGAGCAATCCTATCACTAGTGCCTTCAAAACAATCCGTACATCTCACACAAGTCTTCATTTAGGGAGACCTTCTTAATGTTTCATTAGTTCTCTCAAATTGTCAAAATATAGGTGGTTATGAATTCTATTACTTCGTTCTAGTTGAAATTAGCATCAAAAGAAGCAATCACATCACTATCGCGTCCAAAACGATGCGTAGATCTCACACAAGTCTTCATTTATGCAGACCTTCTTATTGTTTCATTGGTTTCCTAAAATTATGAAAGAAAGAGGTGATTAAGAGTCCTATTACTTCGTTCTAATTTGATTACCATCAAAAGGAGTAATCCCATGACTATCGCGTTAAAAACAATGCGTACATCTCACACCAGGTCTTGATTTGGGGAGAACTTCTTATTATTTTATTGGTTCTCTCAAATTATCAAAGAAAGAGGTGATTATGAGTCCTATGACTTCGTTCTAGTTTGATTAGCATCAAAAGGGTCAATCCTATGACTATAGCGTTCAAAACGATTCGTACATCTCACACAAGTCTTAATTTAAGGATATCTTCGTATTGTTTCACTTGTTCTCTGAATTGTCAAAATATAGATGATTATGAGTCCTATTACTTCGTTCTAGTTGAAATTAGAATCAAAAGGGGCAAACCCATCACTATCGCTTCCAAAACGATTCGTAGATCTCACACAAGTCTTCATTTAGGGAGACCTTCATATTGTTTCATTGGTTGTTTCATATTTACAAAGAAAGAGGTGATTAGAAGTTGTATTACTTCGTTCTAGTTTGATTTGCGTCAAATCGAGAAACCCATGACTATGACGTTCAAAACCATGCGTACATCTCGCACAAGTCTTCATTTAGGGAGACCTTCTTATTGTTTCATTGGTGCTTTAAAATTGTCAAAGAAAGAGGTGATTAGAAGTCCTATAACTTCGTTCTAGTTTGATTAGCATCTAAAGGAACAATCCTATCACAAGTGCCTTCAAAACAATCCGTACATCTAACACAAGTCTTCATTTAGGGAGACCTTCTTAATGTTTCATTAGTTCTCTCAAATTGTCAAAATATAGGTGGTTATGAATTCTATTACATCGTTCTAGTTAAAATTAGCATCAAAAGAAGCAATCACATCACTATCGCGTCCAAAACGATGCGTAGATCTCACACAAGTCTTCATTTATGGAGACCTTCTAATTGTTTCATTGGTTTCCTAAAATTATGAAAGAAAGAGGTGATTAAGAGTCCTATTACTTCGTTCTAATTTGATTACCATCAAAAGGAGTAATCCCATGACTATCGCGTTAAAAACGATGCGTACATCTCACACCAGGTCTTGATTTAGGGAGAACTTCTTATTATTTCATTGGTTCTCTCAAATTATCAAAGAAAGAGGTGATTATGAATCCTATGACTTCGTTCTAGTTTGATCAGCATCAAAAGGATCAATCATATGACTATAGCCTTTAAAACGATTTGTACATCTCACACAAGTCTTCATTTAAGGATATCATCGTATTGTTTCATTAGTTCTCTGAATTGTCAAAATATAGATGATTATGAGTCCTATTACTTCGTTCTAGTTGAAATTAGAATCAAAAGGGGCAAACCCATCACTATCGCTTCCAAAACGATTCGTAGATCTCACACAAGTCTTCATTTAGGGAGACCTTCATATTGTTTCATTGGTTGTTTCAAATTTACAAAGAAAGAGGTGATTAGAAGTTGTATTACTTCGTTCTAGTTTGATTTGCGTCAAAACGAGAAACCCATGACTATCTCGTTCAAAACCATGCGTACATCTCGCACAAGTCTTCATTTAGGGAGACCTTCTTATTGTTTCATTGGTGCTTTAAAATTGTCAAAGAAAGAGGTGATTAGAAGTCCTATAACTTCGTTCTAGTTTGATTTTCATCTAAAGGAGCAATCCTATCACTAGTGCCTTCAAAACAATCCGTACATCTCACACAAGTCTTCATTTAGGGAGACCTTCTTAATGTTTCATTAGTTCTCTCAAATTGTCAAAATATAGGTGGTTATGAATTCTATTACATCGTTCTAGTTAAAATTAGCATCAAAAGAAGCAATCACATCACTATCGCGTCCAAAACGATGCGTAGATCTCACACAAGTCTTCATTTATGCAGACCTTCTTATTGTTTCATTGGTTTCCTAAAATTATGAAAGAAAGAGGTGATTAAGAGTCCTATTACTTCGTTCTAATTTGATTACCATCAAAAGGAGTAATCCCATGACTATCGCGTTAAAAACAATGCGTACATCTCACACAAAGTCTTGATTTGGGGAGAACTTATTATTTTATTGGTTCTCTCAAATTATCAAAGAAAGAGGTGATTATGAATCCTATGACTTCGTTCTAGTTTGATCAGCATCAAAAGGATCAATCATATGACTATAGCCTTTAAAACGATTTGTACATCTCACACAAGTCTTCATTTAAGGATATCATCGTATTGTTTCATTAGTTCTCTGAATTGTCAAAATATAGATGATTATGAGTCCTATTACTTCGTTCTAGTTGAAATTAGAATCAAAAGGGGCAAACCCATCACTATCGCTTCCAAAACGATTCGTAGATCTCACACAAGTCTTCATTTAGGGAGACCTTCATATTGTTTCATTGGTTGTTTCAAATTTACAAAGAAAGAGGTGATTAGAAGTTGTATTACTTCGTTCTAGTTTGATTTGCGTCAAAACGAGAAACCCATGACTATCTCGTTCAAAACCATGCGTACATCTCGCACAAGTCTTCATTTAGGGAGACCTTCTTATTGTTTCATTGGTGCTTTAAAATTGTCAAAGAAAGAGGTGATTAGAAGTCCTATAACTTCGTTCTAGTTTGATTTTCATCTAAAGGAACAATCCTATCACTAGTGCCTTCAAAACAATCCGTACATCTCACACAAGTCTTCATTTAGGGAGACCTTCTTAATGTTTCATTAGTTCCCTCAAATTGTCAAAATATAGGTGGTTATGAATTCTATTACTTCGTTCTAGTTGAAATTAGCATCAAAAGGAGCAATCACATCACTATCGCGTCTAAAACGATGCGTAGATCTCACACAAGTCTTCATTTATGCAGACCTTCTTATTGTTTCATTGGTTTCCTAAAATTATGAAAGAAAGAGGTGATTAAGAGGCCTATTACTTCGTTCTAATTTGATTACCATCAAAAGGAGTAATCCCATGACTATCGCGTTAAAAACAATGCGTACATCTCACACCAAGTCTTGATTTGGGGAGAACTTCTTATTATTTTATTGGTTCTCTCAAATTATCAAAGAAAGAGGTGATTATTAGTCCTATGACTTCGTTCTAGTTTGATTAGCATCAAAAGGGTCAATCCTATCACTATAGCCTTCAAAACGATTCGTACATCTCACACAAGTCTTCATTTAAGGATATCATCGTATTGTTTCATTAGTTCTCTGAATTGTCAAAATATAGATGATTATGAGTCCTATTACTTCGTTCTAGTTGAAATTAGAATCAAAAGGGGCAAACCCATCACTATCGCTTCCAAAACGATTCGTAGATCTCACACAAGTCTTCATTTAGGGAGACCTTCATATTGTTTCATTGGTTGTTTCAAATTTACAAAGAAAGAGGTGATTAGAAGTTGTATTACTTCGTTCTAGTTTGATTTGCGTCAAAACGAGAAACCCATGACTATCTCGTTCAAAATCATGCGTACATCTCGCACAAGTCATCATTTAGAAAGACCTTCTTATTGTTTCATTGGTGCTTTAAAATTGTCAAAGAAAGAGGTGATTAGAAGTCCTATAACTTTGTTCTAGTTTGATTAGCATCAAAAGGAGTAATCCCATGACTATCGCGTTAAAAACGATGCGTACATCTCACACAAGTCTTCATATAAGGAGACCTTCTTATTGTTTCTTTGGTTTTCTAAAATTGTGAAAGAAAGAGGTGATTAGGAGTCTTATTACTTCGTTCTGATTTGATTAGCATCAAAAGGAGCAATTCTATGACTATCTCATTAAAAATGATGCGTACATCTCACACAAGTCTTGATTTAGGGAGACCTTCTTACTGTTTCATTGGATCTCTCAAATTGTCAAAGAAAGAGGTGATTATAAGTCCTATGAATTAGTTCTAGTTTGATTAGCATCAAAAGGAGCAATCCTATCACTAGTGCCTTCAAAACAATCCGTACATCTCACACAAGTCTTCATTTAGGGAGACCTTCTAAATGTTTCATTATTTCTCTCAAATTGTCAAAATATAGGTGGTTATGAATTCTATTACTTCGTTCTAGTTGAAATTAGCATCAAAAGGAGCAATCACATCACTATCGCGTCCAAAACGATGCGTAGATCTCACACAAGTCTTCATTTGTGGAGACCTTCTTATTGTTTCATTGGTTTCCTAAAATTATGAAAGAAAAAGGTGATTAAGAGTCCTATTACTTCGTTCTAATTTGATTACCATCAAAAGGAGTAATCCCATGACTATCGCGTTAAAAATGATGCGTACATCTCACACCAGGTCTTGATTTGGGGAGAACTTCTTATTATTTCATTGGTTCTCTCAAATTATCAATGAAAGAGGTGATTATGAGTCCTATGACTTCGTTCTAGTTTGATTAGCATCAAAAGGGTCAATCCTATCACTATAGCCTTCAAAACGATTCGTACATCTCACACAAGTCTTCATTTAAGGATATCTTCGTATTGTTTCACTTGTTCTCTGAATTGTCAAAATATAGATGATTATGAGTCCTATTACTTCGTTCTAGTTGAAATTAGAATCAAAAGGGGCAAACCCATCACTATCGCTTCCAAAACGATTCGTAGATCTCACACAAGTCTTCATTTAGGGAGACCTTCATATTGTTTCATTGGTTGTTTCAAATTTACAAAGAAAGAGGTGATTAGAAGTTGTATTACTTCGTTCTAGTTTGATTTGCGTCAAAACGAGAAACCCATGATATCTCGTTCAAAACCATGCGTACATCTCGCACAAGTCTTCATTTAGGGAGACCTTCTTATTGTTTCATTGGTGCTTTAAAATTGTCAAGGAAAGAGTTGATTAGAAGTCCTATAACTTCGTTCTAGTTTGATTAGCATCTAAAGGAGCAATCCTATCACTAGTGCCTTCAAAACAATCCGTACATCTCACACAAGTCTTCATTTAGGGAGACGTTCTTAATGTTTCATTAGTTCTCTCAAAAAGTCAAAATATAGGTGGTTATGAATTCTATTACTTCGTTCTAGTTGAAATTAGCATCAAAAGAAGCAATCACATCACTATCGCGTCCAAAACGATGCGTAGATCTCACACAAGTCTTCATTTATGGAGACCTTCTTATTGTTTCATTGGTTTCCTAAAATTATGAAAGAAAGAGGTGATTAAGAGTCCTATTACTTCGTTCTAATTTGATTACCATCAAAAGGAGTAATCCCATGACTATCGCGTGAAAAACAAAGCGTACATCTCACACCAGGTCTTGATTTGGGGAGAACTTCTTATTATTTTATTGGTTCTCTCAAATTATCAATGAAAGAGGTGATTATGAGTCCTATGACTTCGTTCTAGTTTAATTAGCATCAAAAGGGTCAATCCTATCACTATAGCCTTCAAAACGATTCGTACATCTCACACAAGTCTTAATTTAAGGATATCTTCGTATTGTTTCACTTGTTCTCTGAATTGTCAAAATATAGATGATTATGAGTCCTATTACTTCGTTCTAGTTGAAATTAGAATCAAAAGGGGCAAACCCATCACTATCGCTTCCAAAACGATTCGTAGATCTCACACAAGTCTTCATTTAGGGAGACCTTCATATTGTTTCATTGGTTGTTTCAAATTTACAAAGAAAGAGGTGATTAGAAGTTGTATTACTTCGTTCTAGTTTGATTTGTGTCAAATCGAGAAACCCATGACTATGACGTTCAAAACCATGCGTACATCTCGCACAAGTCTTCATTTAGGGAGACCTTCTTATTGTTTCATTGGTGCTTTAAAATTGTCAAAGAAAGAGGTGATTAGAAGTCCTATAACTTCGTTCTAGTTTGATTAGCATCTAAAGGAACAATCCTATCACAAGTGCCTTCAAAACAATCCGTACATCTAACACAAGTCTTCATTTAGGGAGACCTTCTTAATGTTTCATTAGTTCTCTCAAATTGTCAAAATATAGGTGGTTATGAATTCTATTACATCGTTCTAGTTAAAATTAGCATCAAAAGAAGCAATCACATCACTATCGCGTCCAAAACGATGCGTAGATCTCACACAAGTCTTCATTTATGGAGACCTTCTAATTGTTTCATTGGTTTCCTAAAATTATGAAAGAAAGAGGTGATTAAGAGTCCTATTACTTCGTTCTAATTTGATTACCATCAAAAGGAGTAATCCCATGACTATCGCGTTAAAAACGATGCGTACATCTCACACCAGGTCTTGATTTAGGGAGAACGTCTTATTATTTCATTGGTTCTCTCAAATTATCAAAGAAAGAGGTGATTATGAGTCCTATGACTTCGTTCTAGTTTGATCAGCATCAAAAGGATCAATCATATGACTATAGCCTTTAAAACGATTTGTACATCTCACACAAGTCTTCATTTAAGGATATCATCGTATTGTTTCATTAGTTCTCTGAATTGTCAAAATATAGATGATTATGAGTCCTATTACTTCGTTCTAGTTGAAATTAGAATCAAAAGGGGCAAACCCATCACTATCGCTTCCAAAACGATTCGTAGATCTCACACAAGTCTTCATTTAGGGAGACCTTCATATTGTTTCATTGGTTGTTTCAAATTTACAAAGAAAGAGGTGATTAGAAGTTGTATTACTTCGTTCTAGTTTGATTTGCGTCAAAACGAGAAACCCATGAATATCTCGTTCAAACCCATGCGTACATCTCGCACAAGTCTTCATTTAGGGAGACCTTCTTATTGTTTCATTGGTGCTTTAAAATTGTCAAAGAAAGAGGTGATTAGAAGTCCTATAACTTCGTTCTAGTTTGATTAGCATCTAAAGGAGCAATCCTATCACTAGTGCCTTCAAAACAATCCGTACATCTCACACAAGTCTTCATTTAGGGAGACCTTCTTAATGTTTCATTAGTTCTCTCAAATTGTCAAAATATAGGTGGTTATGAATTCTATTACTTCGTTCTAGTTGAAATTAGCATCAAAAGAAGCAATCACATCACTATCCCGTCCAAAACGATGCGTAGATCTCACACAAGTCTTCATTTATGGAGACCTTCTAATTGTTTCATTGGTTTCCTAAAATTATGAAAGAAAGAGGTGATTAAGAGTCCTATTACTTCGTTCTAATTTGATTACCATCAAAAGGAGTAATCCCATGACTATCGCGTTAAAAACGATGCGTACATCTCACACCAGGTCTTGATTTAGGGAGAACTTCTTATTATTTCATTGGTTCTCTCAAATTATCAAAGAAAGAGGTGATTATGAGTCCTATGACTTCGTTCTAGTTTGATTAGCATCAAAAGGATCAATCATATGACTATAGCCTTTAAAACGATTTGTACATCTCACACAAGTCTTCATTTAAGGATATCATCGTATTGTTTCATTAGTTCTCTGAATTGTCAAAATATAGATGATTATGAGTCCTATTACTTCGTTCTAGTTGAAATTAGAATCAAAAGGGGCAAACCCATCACTATCGCTTCCAAAACGATTCGTAGATCTCACACAAGTCTTCATTTAGGGAGACCTTCATATTGTTTCATTGGTTGTTTCAAATTTACAAAGAAAGAGGTGATTAGAAGTTGTATTACTTCGTTCTAGTTTGATTTGCGTCAAAACGAGAAACCCATGACTATCTCGTTCAAAACCATGCGTACATCTCGCACAAGTCTTCATTTAGGGAGACCTTCTTATTGTTTCATTGGTGCTTTAAAATTGTCAAAGAAAGAGGTGATTAGAAGTCCTATAACTTCGTTCTAGTTTGATTTTCATCTAAAGGAGCAATCCTATCACTAGTGCCTTCAAAACAATCCGTACATCTCACACAAGTCTTCATTTAGGGAGACCTTCTTAATGTTTCATTAGTTCCCTCAAATTGTCAAAATATAGGTGGTTATGAATTCTATTACTTCGTTCTAGTTGAAATTAGCATCAAAAGGAGCAATCACATCACTATCGCGTCCAAAACGATGCGTAGATCTCACACAAGTCTTCATTTATGCAGACCTTCTTATTGTTTCATTGGTTTCCTAAAATTATGAAAGAAAGAGGTGATTAAGAGTCCTATTACTTCGTTCTAATTTGATTACCATCAAAAGGAGTAATCCCATGACTATCGCGTTAAAAACAATGCGTACATCTCACACCAAGTCTTGATTTGGGGAGAACTTCTTATTATTTTATTGGTTCTCTCAAATTATCAAAGAAAGAGGTGATTATTAGTCCTATGACTTCGTTCTAGTTTGATTAGCATCAAAAGGGTCAATCCTATCACTATAGCCTTCAAAACGATTCGTACATCTCACACAAGTCTTCATTTAAGGATATCATCGTATTGTTTCATTAGTTCTCTGAATTGTCAAAATATAGATGATTATGAGTCCTATTACTTCGTTCTAGTTGAAATTAGAATCAAAAGGGGCAAACCCATCACTATCGCTTCCAAAACGATTTGTAGATCTCACACAAGTCTTCATTTAAGGATATCTTCGTATTGTTTCATTAGTTCTCTTAATTGTCAAAATATAGATTATTATGAGTCCTATTACTTCGTTCTAGTTGAAATTAGAATCAAAAGGGGCAAACCCATCACTATCGCTTCCAAAACGATTCTTAGATCTCACACAAGTCTTCATTTAGGCAAACCTTCATATTGTTTCATTGGTTGTTTCAAATTTACAAAGAAAGAGGTGATTAGAAGTTGTATTACTTCGTTCTAGTTTGATTTGCGTCAAAACGAGAAACCCATGACTATCTCGTTCAAAACCATGCGTACATCTCGCACAAGTCTTCATTTAGGGAGACCTTCTTATTGTTTCATTGGTGCTTTAAAATTGTCAAAGAAAGAGGTGATTAGAAGTCCTATAACTTCGTTCTAGTTTGATTAGCATCTAAAGGAGCAATCCTATCACTAGTGCCTTCAAAACAATCCGTACATCTCACACAAGTCTCCATTTAGGGAGACCTTCTTAATGTTTCATTAGTTCTCTCAAATTGTCAAAATATAGGTGGTTATGAATTCTATTACTTCGTTCTAGTTGAAATTAGCATCAAAAGAAGCAATCACATCACTATCCCGTCCAAAACGATGCGTAGATCTCACACAAGTCTTCATTTATGGAGACCTTCTTATTGTTTCATTGGTTTCCTAAAATTATGAAAGAAAGAGGTGATTAAGAGTCCTATTACTTCGTTCTAATTTGATTACCATCAAAAGAAGTAATCCCATGACTATTGCGTTAAAAACGATGCGTACATCTCACACCAGGTCTTGATTTAGGGAGAACTTCTTATTATTTCATTGGTTCTCTCAAATTATCAAAGAAAGAGGTGATTATGAGTCCTATGACTTCGTTCTAGTTTGATTAGCATCAAAAGGATCAATCCTATGACTATAGCCTTCAAAACGATTCGTACATCTCACACAAGTCTTCATTTAAGGATATCATCGTATTGTTTCATTAGTTCTCTGAATTGTCAAAATATAGATGATTATGAGTCCTATTACTTCGTTCTAGTTGAAATTAGAATCAAAAGGGGCAAACCCATCACTATCGCTTCCAAAACGATTCGTAGATCTCACACAAGTCTTCATTTAGAGAGACCTTCATATTGTTTCATTGGTTGTTTCAAATTTACAAAGAAAGAGGTGATTAGAAGTTGTATTACTTCGTTCTAGTTTGATTTTCGTCAAAACGAGAAACCCATGACTATCTCGTTCAAAATCATGCGTACATCTCGCACAAGTCATCATTTAGAGAGACCTTCTTATTGTTTCATTGGTGCTTTAAAATTGTCAAAGAAAAAGGTGATTAGAAGTCCTATAACTTCGTTCTAGTTTGATTAGCATCAAAAGGAGTAATCCCATGACTATCGCGTTAAAAACGATGCGTACATCTCACACAAGTCTTCATATAAGGAGACCTTCTTATTGTTTCTTTGGTTTTCTAAAATTGTGAAAGAAAGAGGTGATTAGGAGTCTTATTACTTCGTTCTGATTTGATTAGCATCAAAAGGAGCAATTCTATGACTATCTCGTTAAAAATGATGCGTATATCTCACACAAGTCTTGATTTAGGGAGACCTTCTTACTGTTTCATTGGATCTCTCAAATTGTCAAAGAAAGAGGTGATTATAAGTCCTATGAATTTGTTCTAGTTTGATTAGCATCAAAAGGAGCAATCCTATCAGTAGTGCCTTCAAAACAATCCGTACATCTCACACAAGTCTTCATTTAGGGAGACCTTCTAAATGTTTCATTAGTTCTCTCAAATTGGCAAAATATAGGTGGTTATGAATTCTATTACTTCGTTCTAGTTGAAATTAGCATCAAAAGAAGCAATCACATCACTATCCCGTCCAAAACGATGCGTAGATCTCACACAAGTCTTCATTTATGGAGACCTTCTAATTGTTTCATTGGTTTCCTAAAATTATGAAAGAAAGAGGTGATTAAGAGTCCTATTACTTCGTTCTAATTTGATTACCATCAAAAGGAGTAATCCCATGACTATCGCGTTAAAAACGATGCGTACATCTCACACCAGGTCTTGATTTAGGGAGAACTTCTTATTATTTCATTGGTTCTCTCAAATTATCAAAGAAAGAGGTGATTATGAGTCCTATGACTTCGTTCTAGTTTGATTAGCATCAAAAGGATCAATCATATGACTATAGCCTTTAAAACGATTTGTACATCTCACACAAGTCTTCATTTAAGGATATCATCGTATTGTTTCATTAGTTCTCTGAATTGTCAAAATATAGATGATTATGAGTCCTATTACTTCGTTCTAGTTGAAATTAGAATCAAAAGGGGCAAACCCATCACTATCGCTTCCAAAACGATTCGTAGATCTCACACAAGTCTTCATTTAGGGAGACCTTCATATTGTTTCATTGGTTGTTTCAAATTTACAAAGAAAGAGGTGATTAGAAGTTGTATTACTTCGTTCTAGTTTGATTTGCGTCAAAACGAGAAACCCATGACTATCTCGTTCAAAACCATGCGTACATCTCGCACAAGTCTTCATTTAGGGAGACCTTCTTATTGTTTCATTGGTGCTTTAAAATTGTGAAAGAAAGAGGTGATTAGAAGTCCTATAACTTCGTTCTAGTTTGATTTTCATCTAAAGGAGCAATCCTATCACTAGTGCCTTCAAAACAATCCGTACATCTCACACAAGTCTTCATTTAGGGAGACCTTCTTAATGTTTCATTAGTTCCCTCAAATTGTCAAAATATAGGTGGTTATGAATTCTATTACTTCGTTCTAGTTGAAATTAGCATCAAAAGGAGCAATCACATCACTATCGCGTCCAAAACGATGCGTAGATCTCACACAAGTCTTCATTTATGCAGACCTTCTTATTGTTTCATTGGTTTCCTAAAATTATGAAAGAAAGAGGTGATTAAGAGTCCTATTACTTCGTTCTAATTTGATTACCATCAAAAGGAGTAATCCCATGACTATCGCGTTAAAAACAATGCGTACATCTCACACCAAGTCTTGATTTGGGGAGAACTTCTTATTATTTTATTGGTTCTCTCAAATTATCAAAGAAAGAGGTGATTATTAGTCCTATGACTTCGTTCTAGTTTGATTAGCATCAAAAGGGTCAATCCTATCACTATAGCCTTCAAAACGATTCGTACATCTCACACAAGTCTTCATTTAAGGATATCATCGTATTGTTTCATTAGTTCTCTGAATTGTCAAAATATAGATGATTATGAGTCCTATTACTTCGTTCTAGTTGAAATTAGAATCAAAAGGGGCAAACCCATCACTATCGCTTCCAAAACGATTTGTAGATCTCACACAAGTCTTCATTTAAGGATATCTTCGTATTGTTTCATTAGTTCTCTTAATTGTCAAAATATAGATTATTATGAGTCCTATTACTTCGTTCTTGTTGAAATTAGAATCAAAAGGGGCAAACCCATCACTATCGCTTCCAAAACGATTCTTAGATCTCACACAAGTCTTCATTTAGGCAAACCTTCATATTGTTTCATTGGTTGTTTCAAATTTACAAAGAAAGAGGTGATTAGAAGTTGTATTACTTCGTTCTAGTTTGATTTGCGTCAAAACGAGAAACCCATGACTATCTCGTTCAAAACCATGCGTACATCTCGCACAAGTCTTCATTTAGGGAGACCTTCTTATTGTTTCATTGGTGCTTTAAAATTGTCAAAGAAAGAGGTGATTAGAAGTCCTATAACTTCGTTCTAGTTTGATTAGCATCTAAAGGAGCAATCCTATCACTAGTGCCTTCAAAACAATCCGTACATCTCACACAAGTCTCCATTTAGGGAGACCTTCTTAATGTTTCATTAGTTCTCTCAAATTGTCAAAATATAGGTGGTTATGAATTCTATTACTTTGTTCTAGTTGAAATTAGCATCAAAAGAAGCAATCACATCACTATCCCGTCCAAAACGATGCGTAGATCTCACACAAGTCTTCATTTATGGAGACCTTCTTATTGTTTCATTGGTTTCCTAAAATTATGAAAGAAAGAGGTGATTAAGAGTCCTATTACTTCGTTCTAATTTGATTACCATCAAAAGCAGTAATCCCATGACTATTGCGTTAAAAACGATGCGTACATCTCACACCAGGTCTTGATTTAGGGAGAACTTCTTATTATTTCATTGGTTCTCTCAAATTATCAAAGAAAGAGGTGATTATGAGTCCTATGACTTCGTTCTAGTTTGATTAGCATCAAAAGGATCAATCCTATGACTATAGCCTTCAAAACGATTCGTACATCTCACACAAGTCTTCATTTAAGGATATCATCGTATTGTTTCATTAGTTCTCTGAATTGTCAAAATATAGATGATTATGAGTCCTATTACTTCGTTCTAGTTGAAATTAGAATCAAAAGGGGCAAACCCATCACTATCGCTTCCAAAACGATTCGTAGATCTCACACAAGTCTTCATTTAGAGAGACCTTCATATTGTTTCATTGGTTGTTTCAAATTTACAAAGAAAGAGGTGATTAGAAGTTGTATTACTTCGTTCTAGTTTGATTTTCGTCAAAACGAGAAACCCATGACTATCTCGTTCAAAATCATGCGTACATCTCGCACAAGTCATCATTTAGAGAGACCTTCTTATTGTTTCATTGGTGCTTTAAAATTGTCAAAGAAAAAGGTGATTAGAAGTCCTATAACTTCGTTCTAGTTTGATTAGCATCAAAAGGAGTAATCCCATGACTATCGCGTTAAAAACGATGCGTACATCTCACACAAGTCTTCATATAAGGAGACCTTCTTATTGTTTCTTTGGTTTTCTAAAATTGTGAAAGAAAGAGGTGATTAGGAGTCTTATTACTTCGTTCTGATTTGATTAGCATCAAAAGGAGCAATTCTATGACTATCTCGTTAAAAATGATGCGTATATCTCACACAAGTCTTGATTTAGGGAGACCTTCTTACTGTTTCATTGGATCTCTCAAATTGTCAAAGAAAGAGGTGATTATAAGTCCTATGAATTTGTTCTAGTTTGATTAGCATCAAAAGGAGCAATCCTATCAGTAGTGCCTTCAAAACAATCCGTACATCTCACACAAGTCTTCATTTAGGGAGACCTTCTAAATGTTTCATTAGTTCTCTCAAATTGGCAAAATATAGGTGGTTATGAATTCTATTACTTCGTTCTAGTTGAAATTAGCATCAAAAGAAGCAATCACATCACTATCCCGTCCAAAACGATGCGTAGATCTCACACAAGTCTTCATTTATGGAGACCTTCTAATTGTTTCATTGGTTTCCTAAAATTATGAAAGAAAGAGGTGATTAAGAGTCCTATTACTTCGTTCTAATTTGATTACCATCAAAAGGAGTAATCCCATGACTATCGCGTTAAAAACGATGCGTACATCTCACACCAGGTCTTGATTTAGGGAGAACTTCTTATTATTTCATTGGTTCTCTCAAATTATCAAAGAAAGAGGTGATTATGAGTCCTATGACTTCGTTCTAGTTTGATTAGCATCAAAAGGATCAATCATATGACTATAGCCTTTAAAACGATTTGTACATCTCACACAAGTCTTCATTTAAGGATATCATCGTATTGTTTCATTAGTTCTCTGAATTGTCAAAATATAGATGATTATGAGTCCTATTACTTCGTTCTAGTTGAAATTAGAATCAAAAGGGGCAAACCCATCACTATCGCTTCCAAAACGATTCGTAGATCTCACACAAGTCTTCATTTAGGGAGACCTTCATATTGTTTCATTGGTTGTTTCAAATTTACAAAGAAAGAGGTGATTAGAAGTTGTATTACTTCGTTCTAGTTTGATTTGCGTCAAAACGAGAAACCCATGACTATCTCGTTCAAAACCATGCGTACATCTCGCACAAGTCTTCATTTAGGGAGACCTTCTTATTGTTTCATTGGTGCTTTAAAATTGTCAAAGAAAGAGGTGATTAGAAGTCCTATAACTTCGTTCTAGTTTGATTTTCATCTAAAGGAGCAATCCTATCACTAGTGCCTTCAAAACAATCCGTACATCTCACACAAGTCTTCATTTAGGGAGACCTTCTTAATGTTTCATTAGTTCCCTCAAATTGTCAAAATATAGGTGGTTATGAATTCTATTACTTCGTTCTAGTTGAAATTAGCATCAAAAGGAGCAATCACATCACTATCGCGTCCAAAACGATGCGTAGATCTCACACAAGTCTTCATTTATGCAGACCTTCTTATTGTTTCATTGGTTTCCTAAAATTATGAAAGAAAGAGGTGATTAAGAGTCCTATTACTTCGTTCTAATTTGATTACCATCAAAAGGAGTAATCCCATGACTATCGCGTTAAAAACAATGCGTACATCTCACACCAAGTCTTGATTTGGGGAGAACTTCTTATTATTTTATTGGTTCTCTCAAATTATCAAAGAAAGAGGTGATTATGAGTCCTATGACTTCGTTCTAGTTTGATTAGCATCAAAAGGGTCAATCCTATCACTATAGCCTTCAAAACGATTCGTACATCTCACACAAGTCTTCATTTAAGGATATCATCGTATTGTTTCATTAGTTCTCTGAATTGTCAAAATATAGATGATTATGAGTCCTATTACTTCGTTCTAGTTGAAATTAGAATCAAAAGGGGCAAACCCATCACTATCGCTTCCAAAACGATTTGTAGATCTCACACAAGTCTTTATTTAAGGATATCTTCGTATTGTTTCATTAGTTCTCTTAATTGTCAAAATATAGATTATTATGAGTCCTATTACTTCGTTCTAGTTGAAATTAGAATCAAAAGGGGCAAACCCATCACTATCGCTTCCAAAACGATTCTTAGATCTCACACAAGTCTTCATTTAGGCAAACCTTCATATTGTTTCATTGGTTGTTTCAAATTTACAAAGAAAGAGGTGATTAGAAGTTGTATTACTTCGTTCTAGTTTGATTTGCGTCAAAACGAGAAACCCATGACTATCTCGTTCAAAACCATGCGTACATCTCGCACAAGTCTTCATTTAGGGAGACCTTCTTATTGTTTCATTGGTGCTTTAAAATTGTCAAAGAAAGAGGTGATTAGAAGTCCTATAACTTCGTTCTAGTTTGATTAGCATCTAACGGAGCAATCCTATCACTAGTGCCTTCAAAACAATCCGTACATCTCACACAAGTCTCCATTTAGGGAGACCTTCTTAATGTTTCATTAGTTCTCTCAAATTGTCAAAATATAGGTGGTTATGAATTCTATTACTTCGTTCTAGTTGAAATTAGCATCAAAAGAAGCAATCACATCACTATCCCGTCAAAACGATGCGTAGATCTCACACAAGTCTTCATTTATGGAGACCTTCTTATTGTTTCATTGGTTTCCTAAAATTATGAAAGAAAGAGGTGATTAAGAGTCCTATTACTTCGTTCTAATTTGATTACCATCAAAAGAAGTAATCCCATGACTATTGCGTTAAAAACGATGCGTACATCTCACACCAGGTCTTGATTTAGGGAGAACTTCTTATTATTTCATTGGTTCTCTCAAATTATCAAAGAAAGAGGTGATTATGAGTCCTATGACTTCGTTCTAGTTTGATTAGCATCAAAAGGATCAATCCTATGACTATAGCCTTCAAAACGATTCGTACATCTCACACAAGTCTTCATTTAAGGATATCATCGTATTGTTTCATTAGTTCTCTGAATTGTCAAAATATAGATGATTATGAGTCCTATTACTTCGTTCTAGTTGAAATTAGAATCAAAAGGGGCAAACCCATCACTATCGCTTCCAAAACGATTCGTAGATCTCACACAAGTCTTCATTTAGAGAGACCTTCATATTGTTTCATTGGTTGTTTCAAATTTACAAAGAAAGAGGTGATTAGAAGTTGTATTACTTCGTTCTAGTTTGATTTGCGTCAAAACGAGAAACCCATGACTATCTCGTTCAAAATCATGCGTACATCTCGCACAAGTCATCATTTAGAGAGACCTTCTTATTGTTTCATTGGTGCTTTAAAATTGTCAAAGAAAAAGGTGATTAGAAGTCCTATAACTTCGTTCTAGTTTGATTAGCATCAAAAGGAGTAATCCCATGACTATCGCGTTAAAAACGATGCGTACATCTCACACAAGTCTTCATATAAGGAGACCTTCTTATTGTTTCTTTGGTTTTCTAAAATTCTGAAAGAAAGAGGTGATTAGGAGTCTTATTACTTCGTTCTGATTTGATTAGCATCAAAAGGAGCAATTCTATGACTATCTCGTTAAAAATGATGCGTATATCTCACACAAGTCTTGATTTAGGGAGACCTTCTTACTGTTTCATTGGATCTCTCAAATTGTCAAAGAAAGAGGTGATTATAAGTCCTATGAATTTGTTCTAGTTTGATTAGCATCAAAAGGAGCAATCCTATCAGTAGTGCCTTCAAAACAATCCGTACATCTCACACAAGTCTTCATTTAGGGAGACCTTCTAAATGTTTCATTAGTTCTCTCAAATTGTCAAAATATAGGTGGTTATGAATTCTATTACTTCGTTCTAGTTGAAATTAGCATCAAAAGAAGCAATCACATCACTATCCCGTCCAAAACGATGCGTAGATCTCACACAAGTCTTCATTTATGGAGACCTTCTAATTGTTTCATTGGTTTCCTAAAATTATGAAAGAAAGAGGTGATTAAGAGTCCTATTACTTCGTTCTAATTTGATTACCATCAAAAGGAGTAATCCCATGACTATCGCGTTAAAAACGATGCGTACATCTCACACCAGGTCTTGATTTAGGGAGAACTTCTTATTATTTCATTGGTTCTCTCAAATTATCAAAGAAAGAGGTGATTATGAGTCCTATGACTTCGTTCTAGTTTGATTAGCATCAAAAGGATCAATCATATGACTATAGCCTTTAAAACGATTTGTACATCTCACACAAGTCTTCATTTAAGGATATCATCGTATTGTTTCATTAGTTCTCTGAATTGTCAAAATATAGATGATTATGAGTCCTATTACTTCGTTCTAGTTGAAATTAGAATCAAAAGGGGCAAACCCATCACTATCGCTTCCAAAACGATTCGTAGATCTCACACAAGTCTTCATTTAGGGAGACCTTCATATTGTTTCATTGGTTGTTTCAAATTTACAAAGAAAGAGGTGATTAGAAGTTGTATTACTTCGTTCTAGTTTGATTTGCGTCAAAACGAGAAACCCATGACTATCTCGTTCAAAACCATGCGTACATCTCGCACAAGTCTTCATTTAGGGAGACCTTCTTATTGTTTCATTGGTACTTTAAAATTGTCAAAGAAAGAGGTGATTAGAAGTCCTATAACTTCGTTCTAGTTTGATTTTCATCTAAAGGAGCAATCCTATCACTAGTGCCTTCAAAACAATCCGTACATCTCACACAAGTCTTCATTTAGGGAGACCTTCTTAATGTTTCATTAGTTCCCTCAAATTGTCAAAATATAGGTGGTTATGAATTCTATTACTTCGTTCTAGTTGAAATTAGCATCAAAAGGAGCAATCACATCACTATCGCGTCCAAAACGATGCGTAGATCTCACACAAGTCTTCATTTATGCAGACCTTCTTATTGTTTCATTGGTTTCCTAAAATTATGAAAGAAAGAGGTGATTAAGAGTCCTATTACTTCGTTCTAATTTGATTACCATCAAAAGGAGTAATCCCATGACTATCGCGTTAAAAACAATGCGTACATCTCACACCAAGTCTTGATTTGGGGAGAACTTCTTATTATTTTATTGGTTCTCTCAAATTATCAAAGAAAGAGGTGATTATTAGTCCTATGACTTCGTTCTAGTTTGATTAGCATCAAAAGGGTCAATCCTATCACTATAGCCTTCAAAACGATTCGTACATCTCACACAAGTCTTCATTTAAGGATATCATCGTATTGTTTCATTAGTTCTCTGAATTGTCAAAATATAGATGATTATGAGTCCTATTACTTCGTTCTAGTTGAAATTAGAATCAAAAGGGGCAAACCCATCACTATCGCTTCCAAAACGATTTGTAGATCTCACACAAGTCTTCATTTAAGGATATCTTCGTATTGTTTCATTAGTTCTCTTAATTGTCAAAATATAGATTATTATGAGTCCTATTACTTCGTTCTAGTTGAAATTAGAATCAAAAGGGGCAAACCCATCACTATCGCTTCCAAAACGATTCTTAGATCTCACACAAGTCTTCATTTAGGCAAACCTTCATATTGTTTCATTGGTTGTTTCAAATTTACAAAGAAAGAGGTGATTAGAAGTTGTATTACTTCGTTCTAGTTTGATTTGCGTCAAAACGAGAAACCCATGACTATCTCGTTCAAAACCATGCGTACATCTCGCACAAGTCTTCATTTAGGGAGACCTTCTTATTGTTTCATTGGTGCTTTAAAATTGTCAAAGAAAGGGGTGATTAGAAGTCCTATAACTTCGTTCTAGTTTGATTAGCATCTAAAGGAGCAATCCTATCACTAGTGCCTTCAAAACAATCCGTACATCTCACACAAGTCTCCATTTAGGGAGACGTTCTTAATGTTTCATTAGTTCTCTCAAATTGTCAAAATATAGGTGGTTATGAATTCTATTACTTCGTTCTAGTTGAAATTAGCATCAAAAGAAGCAATCACATCACTATCCCGTCCAAAACGATGCGTAGATCTCACACAAGTCTTCATTTATGGAGAGCTTCTTATTGTTTCATTGGTTTCCTAAAATTATGAAAGAAAGAGGTGATTAAGAGTCCTATTACTTCGTTCTAATTTGATTACCATCAAAAGGAGTAATCCCATGACTATCGCGTTAAAAATAATGCGTACATCTCACACCAAGTCTTGATTTGGGGAGAACTTCTTATTATTTCATTGGTTCTCTCAAATTATCAAAGAAAGAGGTGATTATGAGTCCTATGACTTCGTTCTAGTTTGATTAGCATCAAAAGGGTCAATCCTATCACTATAGCCTTCAAAAAGATTCGTACATCTCACACAAGTCTTCATTTAAGGATATCTTCGTATTGTTTCATTAGTTCTCTGAATTGTCAAAATATAGATTATTATGAGTCCTATTACTTCGTTCTAGTTGAAATTAGAATCAAAAGGGGCAAACCCATCACTATCGCTTCCAAAACGATTCGTAGATCTCACACAAGTCTTCATTTAGGGAGACCTTCATATTGTTTCATTGGTTGTTTCAAATTTACAAAGAAAGAGGTGATTAGAAGTTGTATTACTTAGTTCTAGTTTGATTTGCGTCAAATCGAGAAACCCATGACTATCACGTTCAAAACCATGCGTACATCTCGCACAAGTCTTCATTTAGGGAGACCTTCTTATTGTTTCATTGGTGCTTTAAAATTGTCAAAGAAAGAGGTGATTAGAAGTCCTATAACTTCGTTCTAGTTTGATTAGCATCTAAAGGAGCAATCCTATCACAAGTGCCTTCAAAACAATGCGTACATCTAACACAAGTCTTCATTTAGGGAGACCTTCTTAATGTTTCATTAGTTCTCTCAAATTGTCAAAATATAGGTGGTTATGAATTCTATTACTTCGTTCTAGTTAAAATTAGCATCAAAAGAAGCAATCACATCACTATCGCGTCCAAAACGATGCGTAGATCTCACACAAGTCTTCATTTATGGAGACCTTCTTATTGTTTCATTGGTTTCCTAAAATTATGAAAGAAAGAGGTGATTAAGAGTCCTATTACTTCGTTCTAATTTGATTACCATCAAAAGGAGTAATCCCATGACTATCGCGTTAAAAATAATGCGTACATCTCACACCAGGTCTTGATTTGGGGAGAACTTCTTATTATTTCATTGGTTCTCTCAAATTATCAAAGAAAGAGGTGATTATGAGTCCTATGACTTCGTTCTAGTTTGATTAGCATCAAAAGGGTCAATCCTATCACTATAGCCTTCAAAAAGATTCGTACATCTCACACAAGTCTTCATTTAAGGATATCTTCGTATTGTTTCATTAGTTCTCTGAATTGTCAAAATATAGATTATTATGAGTCCTATTACTTCGTTCTAGTTGAAATTAGAATCAAAAGGGGCAAACCCATCACTATCGCTTCCAAAACGATTCGTAGATCTCACACAAGTCTTCATTTAGGGAGACCTTCATATTGTTTCATTGGTTGTTTCAAATTTACAAAGAAAGAGGTGATTAGAAGTTGGATTACTTCGTTCTAGTTTGATTTGCGTCACAACGAGAAACCCATGACTATCTTGTTCAAAACCATGTGTACATCTCGCACAAGTCTTCATTTAGGGAGACCTTCTTATTGTTTCATTGGTGCTTTAAAATTGTTAAAGAAAGAGGTGATTAGAAGTCCTATAACTTCGTTCTAGTTTGATTAGCATCTAAAGGAGCAATCCTATCACTAGTGCCTTCAAAACAATCCGTACATCTCACACAAGTCTTCATTTAGGGAGACCTTCTTAATGTTTCATTAGTTCTTTCAAATTATCAAAATATAGGTGGTTATGAATTCTATTACTTCGTTCTAGTTGAAATTAGCATCAAAAGAAGCAATCACATCACTATCCCGTCCAAAACGATGCGTAGATCTCACACAAGTCTTCATTTATGGAGACCTTCTTATTGTTTCATTGGTTTCCTAAAAGTATGAAAGAAAGAGGTGATTAAGAGTCCTATTACTTCGTTCTAATTTGATTACCATCAAAAGAAGTAATCCCATGATTATCGCGTTAAAAACGATGCGTACATCTCACACCAGGTCTTGATTTAGGGAGAACTTATTATTATTTCATTGGTTCTCTGAAATTATCAAAGAAAGAGGTGATTATGAGTCCTATGACTCCGTTCTAGTTTGATTAGCATCAAAAGGATCAATCCTATGACTATAGCCTTCAAAACGATTCGTACATCTCACACAAGTCTTCATTTAAGGATATCATCGTATTGTTTCATTAGTTCTCTGAATTGTCAAAATATAGATGATTATGAGTCCTATTACTTCGTTCTAGTTGAAATTAGAATCACAAGGGGCAAACCCATCACTATCGCTTCCAAAACGATTCGTAGATCTCACACAAGTCTTCATTTAGAGAGACCTTCATATTGTTGCATTGGTTGTTTCAAATTTACAAAGAAAGAGGTGATTAGAAGTTGTATTACTTCGTTCTAGTTTGATTTGCGTCAAAACGAGAAACCCATGACTATCTCGTTCAAAATCATGCGTACATCTCGCACAAGTCATCATTTAGAGAGACCTTCTTATTGTTTCATTGGTGCTTTAAAATCGTCAAAGAAAGAGGTGATTAGAAGTCCTATAACTTCGTTCTAGTTTGATTAGCATCAAAAGGAGCAATCCCATGACTATCGCGTTAAAAACGATGCGTACATCTCACACAAGTCTTCATATAAGGAGACCTTCTTATTGTTTCTTTGGTTTTCTAAAATTGTGAAAGAAAGAGGTGATTAGGAGTCTTATTACTTCGTTCTGATTTAATTAGCATCAAAAGGAGCAATTCTATGACTATCTCGTTAAAAATGATGCGTACATCTCACACAAGTCTTGATTTAGGGAGACCTTCTTACTGTTTCATTGGATCTCTCAAATTGTCAAAGAAAGAGGTGATTATAAGTCCTATGAATTAGTTCTAGTTTGATTAGCATCAAAAGGAGCAATCCTATCACTAGTGCCTTCAAAACAATCCGTACATCTCACACAAGTCTTCATTTAGGGAGACCTTCTAAATGTTTCATTAGTTCTCTCAAATTGTCAAAATATAGGTGGTTATGAATTCTATTACTTCGTTCTAGTTGAAATTAGCATCAAAAGGAGCAATCACATCACTATCGCGTCCAAAACGATGCGTAGATCTCACACAAGTCTTCATTTATGGAGACCTTCTTATTGTTTCATTGGTTTCCTAAAATTATGAAAGAAAAAGGTGATTAAGAGTCCTATTACTTCGTTCGAATTTGATTACCATCAAAAGGAGTAATCCCATGACTATCGCGTTAAAAATGATGCGTACATCTCACACCAGGTCTTGATTTGGGGAGAACTTCTTATTATTTCATTGGTTCTCTCAAATTATCAAAGAAAGAGGTGATTATGAGTCCTATGACTTCGTTCTAGTTTGATTAGCATCAAAAGGGTCAATCCTATCACTATAGCCTTCAAAACGATTCGTACATCTCACACAAGTCTTCATTTAAGGATATCTTCGTATTGTTTCACTTGTTCTCTGAATTGTCAAAATATAGATGATTATGAGTCCTATTACTTCGTTCTAGTTGAAATTAGAATCAAAAGGGGCAAACCCATCACTATCGCTTCCAAAACGATTCGTAGATCTCACACAAGTCTTCATTTAGGCAAACCTTCATATTGTTTCATTGGTTGTTTCAAATTTACAAAGAAAGAGGTGATTAGAAGTTGTATTACTTCGTTCTAGTTTGATTTGCGTCAAAACGAGAAACCCATGACTATCTCGTTCAAAACCATGCGTACATCTCGCACAAGTCTTCATTTAGGGAGACCTTCTTATTGTTTCATTGGTGCTTTAAAATTGTCAAAGAAAGGGGTGATTAGAAGTCCTATAACTTCGTTCTAGTTTGATTAGCATCTAAAGGAGCAATCCTATCACTAGTGCCTTCAAAACAATCCGTACATCTCACACAAGTCTTCATTTAGGGAGACCTTCATAATGTTTCATTAGTTCTCTCAAATTGTCAAAATATAGGTGGTTATGAATTCTATTACTTCGTTCTAGTTAAAATTAGCATCAAAAGAAGCAATCACATCACTATCGCGTCCAAAACGATGCGTAGATCTCACACAAGTCTTCATTTATGGAGACCTTCTTATTGTTTCATTGGTTTCCTAAAATTATGAAAGAAAGAGGTGATTAAGAGTCCTATTACTTCGTTCTAAT
The DNA here is from genome assembly GCA_020205555.1 of Panax stipuleanatus. NCBI lineage: Eukaryota > Viridiplantae > Streptophyta > Magnoliopsida > Apiales > Araliaceae > Panax > Panax stipuleanatus. The sequence continues at coordinate 77,610,672 of CM035123.1, forward strand.
TTGATTATCATCAAAAGGAGTAATCCCATGACTATCGCGTTAAAAACGATGCGTACATCTCACACTAGGTCTTGATTTAGGGAGAACTTCTTATTATTTCATTGGTTCTCTCAAATTATCAAAGAAAGAGGTGATTATGAGTCCTATGACTTCGTTCTAGTTTGATTAGCATCAAAAGGGTCAATCCTATCACTATAGCCTTCAAAACGATTCGTACATCTCACACAAGTCTTCATTTAAGGATATCATCGTATTGTTTCATTAGTTCTCTGAATTGTCAAAATATAGATGATTATGAGTCCTATTACTTCGTTCTAGTTGAAATTAGAATCAAAAGGGGCAAACCCATCACTATCGCTTCCAAAATGATTCGTAGATCTCACACAAGTCTTCATTTAGGGAGACCTTCATATTGTTTCATTGGTTGTTTCAAATTTACAAAGAAAGAGGTGATTAGAAGTTGTATTACTTCGTTCTAGTTTGATTTGCGTCAAATCGAGAACCCCATGACTATCACGTTCAAAACCATGCGTACATCTCGCACAAGTCTTCATTTAGGGAGACCTTCTTATTGTTTCATTGGTGCTTTAAAATTGTCAAAGAAAGAGGTGATTAGAAGTCCTATAACTTCGTTCTAGTTTGATTAGCATCTAAAGGAGCAATCCTATCACAAGTGCCTTCAAAATAATCCGTACATCTAACATAAGTCTTCATTTAGGGAGACCTTCATAATGTTTCATTAGTTCTCTCAAATTGTCAAAATATAGGTGGTTATGAATTCTATTACTTCGTTCTAGTTAAAATTAGCATCAAAAGAAGCAATCACATCACTATCGCGTCCAAAACGATGCGTAGATCTCACACAAGTCTTCATTTATGGAGACCTTCTTATTGTTTCATTGGTTTCCTAAAATTATGAAAGAAAGAGGTGATTAAGAGTCCTATTACTTCGTTCTAATTTGATTATCATCAAAAGGAGTAATCCCATGACTATCGCGTTAAAAACGATGCGTACATCTCACACTAGGTCTTGATTTAGGGAGAACTTCTTATTATTTCATTGGCCCTCTCAAATTATCAAAGAAAGAGGTGATTAGGAGTCCTATGACTTCGTTCTAGTTTGATTAGCATCAAAAGGATCAATCATATGACTATAGCCTTCAAAACGATTTGTACATCTCACACAAGTCTTCATTTAAGGATATCATCGTATTGTTTCATTAGTTCTCTGAATTGTCAAAATATAGATGATTATGAGTCCTATTACTTCGTTCTAGTTGAAATTAGAATCAAAAGGGGCAAACCCATCACTATCGCTTCCAAAACGATTCGTAGATCTCACACAAGTCTTCATTTAGGGAGACCTTCATATTGTTTCATTGGTTGTTTCAAATTTACAAAGAAAGAGGTGATTAGAAGTTGGATTACTTCGTTCTAGTTTGATTTGCGTCACAACGAGAAACCCATGACTATCTTGTTCAAAACCATGTGTACATCTCGCACAAGTCTTCATTTAGGGAGACCTTCTTATTGTTTCATTGGTGCTTTAAAATTGTTAAAGAAAGAGGTGATTAGAAGTCCTATAACTTCGTTCTAGTTTGATTAGCATCTAAAGGAGCAATCCTATCACTAGTGCCTTCAAAACAATCCGTACATCTCACACAAGTCTTCATTTAGGGAGACCTTCTTAATGTTTCATTAGTTCTTTCAAATTATCAAAATATAGGTGGTTATGAATACTATTACTTCGTTCTAGTTGAAATTAGCATCAAAAGAAGCAATCACATCACTATCCCGTCCAAAACGATGCGTAGATCTCACACAAGTCTTCATTTATGGAGACCTTCTTATTGTTTCATTGGTTTCCTAAAAGTATGAAAGAAAGAGGTGATTAAGAGTCCTATTACTTCGTTCTAATTTGATTACCATCAAAAGAAGTAATCCCATGATTATCGCGTTAAAAACGATGCGTACATCTCACACCAGGTCTTGATTTAGGGAGAACTTATTATTATTTCATTGGTTCTCTGAAATTATCAAAGAAAGAGGTGATTATGAGTCCTATGACTCCGTTCAAGTTTGATTAGCATCAAAAGGATCAATCCTATGACTATAGCCTTCAAAACGATTCGTACATCTCACACAAGTCTTCATTTAAGGATATCATCGTATTGTTTCATTAGTTCTCTGAATTGTCAAAATATAGATGATTATGAGTCCTATTACTTCGTTCTAGTTGAAATTAGAATCAAAAGGGGCAAACCCATCACTATCGCTTCCAAAACGATTCGTAGATCTCACACAAGTCTTCATTTAGAGAGACCTTCATATTGTTGCATTGGTTGTTTCAAATTTACAAAGAAAGAGGTGATTAGAAGTTGTATTACTTCGTTCTAGTTTGATTTGCGTCAAAACGAGAAACCCATGACTATCTCGTTCAAAATCATGCGTACATCTCGCACAAGTCATCATTTAGAGAGACCTTCTTATTGTTTCATTGGTGCTTTAAAATCGTCAAAGAAAGAGGTGATTAGAAGTCCTATAACTTCGTTCTAGTTTGATTAGCATCAAAAGGAGCAATCCCATGACTATCGCGTTAAAAACGATGCGTACATCTCACACAAGTCTTCATATAAGGAGACCTTCTTATTGTTTCTTTGGTTTTCTAAAATTGTGAAAGAAAGAGGTGATTAGGAGTCTTATTACTTCGTTCTGATTTAATTAGCATCAAAAGGAGCAATTCTATGACTATCTCGTTAAAAATGATGCGTACATCTCACACAAGTCTTGATTTAGGGAGACCTTCTTACTGTTTCATTGGATCTCTCAAATTGTCAAAGAAAGAGGTGATTATAAGTCCTATGAATTAGTTCTAGTTTGATTAGCATCAAAAGGAGCAATCCTATCACTAGTGCCTTCAAAACAATCCGTACATCTCACACAAGTCTTCATTTAGGGAGACCTTCTAAATGTTTCATTAGTTCTCTCAAATTGTCAAAATATAGGTGGTTATGAATTCTATTACTTCGTTCTAGTTGAAATTAGCATCAAAAGGAGCAATCACATCACTATCGCGTCCAAAACGATGCGTAGATCTCACACAAGTCTTCATTTATGGAGACCTTCTTATTGTTTCATTGGTTTCCTAAAATTATGAAAGAAAAAGGTGATTAAGAGTCCTATTACTTCGTTCGAATTTGATTACCATCAAAAGGAGTAATCCCATGACTATCGCGTTAAAAATGATGCGTACATCTCACACCAGGTCTTGATTTGGGGAGAACTTCTTATTATTTCATTGGTTCTCTCAAATTATCAATGAAAGAGGTGATTATGAGTCCTATGACTTCGTTCTAGTTTGATTAGCATCAAAAGGGTCAATCCTATCACTATAGCCTTCAAAACGATTCGTACATCTCACACAAGTCTTCATTTAAGGATATCTTCGTATTGTTTCACTTGTTCTCTGAATTGTCAAAATATAGATGATTATGAGTCCTATTACTTCGTTCTAGTTGAAATTAGAATCAAAAGGGGCAAACCCATCACTATCGCTTCCAAAACGATTCGTAGATCTCACACAAGTCTTCATTTAGGCAAACCTTCATATTGTTTCATTGGTTGTTTCAAATTTACAAAGAAAGAGGTGATTAGAAGTTGTATTACTTCGTTCTAGTTTGATTTGCGTCAAAACGAGAAACCCATGACTATCTCGTTCAAAACCATGCGTACATCTCGCACAAGTCTTCATTTAGGGAGACCTTCTTATTGTTTCATTGGTGCTTTAAAATTGTCAAAGAAAGGGGTGATTAGAAGTCCTATAACTTCGTTCTAGTTTGATTAGCATCTAAAGGAGCAATCCTATCACTAGTGCCTTCAAAACAATCCGTACATCTCACACAAGTCTTCATTTAGGGAGACCTTCATAATGTTTCATTAGTTCTCTCAAATTGTCAAAATATAGGTGGTTATGAATTCTATTACTTCGTTCTAGTTAAAATTAGCATCAAAAGAAGCAATCACATCACTATCGCGTCCAAAACGATGCGTAGATCTCACACAAGTCTTCATTTATGGAGACCTTCTTATTGTTTCATTGGTTTCCTAAAATTATGAAAGAAAGAGGTGATTAAGAGTCCTATTACTTCGTTCTAATTTGATTATCATCAAAAGGAGTAATCCCATGACTATCGCGTTAAAAACGATGCGTACATCTCACACTAGGTCTTGATTTAGGGAGAACTTCTTATTATTTCATTGGTTCTCTCAAATTATCAAAGAAAGAGGTGATTATGAGTCCTATGACTTCGTTCTAGTTTGATTAGCATCAAAAGGGTCAATCCTATCACTATAGCCTTCAAAACGATTCGTACATCTCACACAAGTCTTCATTTAAGGATATCATCGTATTGTTTCATTAGTTCTCTGAATTGTCAAAATATAGATGATTATGAGTCCTATTACTTCGTTCTAGTTGAAATTAGAATCAAAAGGGGCAAACCCATCACTATCGCTTCCAAAATGATTCGTAGATCTCACACAAGTCTTCATTTAGGGAGACCTTCATATTGTTTCATTGGTTGTTTCAAATTTACAAAGAAAGAGGTGATTAGAAGTTGTATTACTTCGTTCTAGTTTGATTTGCGTCAAATCGAGAACCCCATGACTATCACGTTCAAAACCATGCATACATCTCGCACAAGTCTTCATTTAGGGAGACCTTCTTATTGTTTCATTGGTGCTTTAAAATTGTCAAAGAAAGAGGTGATTAGAAGTCCTATAACTTCGTTCTAGTTTGATTAGCATCTAAAGGAGCAATCCTATCACAAGTGCCTTCAAAATAATCCGTACATCTAACATAAGTCTTCATTTAGGGAGACCTTCATAATGTTTCATTAGTTCTCTCAAATTGTCAAAATATAGGTGGTTATGAATTCTATTACTTCGTTCTAGTTAAAATTAGCATCAAAAGAAGCAATCACATCACTATCGCGTCCAAAACGATGCGTAGATCTCACACAAGTCTTCATTTATGGAGACCTTCTTATTGTTTCATTGGTTTCCTAAAATTATGAAAGAAAGAGGTGATTAAGAGTCCTATTACTTCGTTCTAATTTGATTATCATCAAAAGGAGTAATCCCATGACTATCGCGTTAAAAACGATGCGTACATCTCACACTAGGTCTTGATTTAGGGAGAACTTCTTATTATTTCATTGGTCCCTCTCAAATTATCAAAGAAAGAGGTGATTAGGAGTCCTATGACTTCGTTCTAGTTTGATTAGCATCAAAAGGATCAATCATATGACTATAGCCTTCAAAACGATTTGTACATCTCACACAAGTCTTCATTTAAGGATATCATCGTATTGTTTCATTAGTTCTCTGAATTGTCAAAATATAGATGATTATGAGTCCTATTACTTCGTTCTAGTTGAAATTAGAATCAAAAGGGGCAAACCCATCACTATCGCTTCCAAAACGATTCGTAGATCTCACACAAGTCTTCATTTAGGGAGACCTTCATATTGTTTCATTGGTTGTTTCAAATTTACAAAGAAAGAGGTGATTAGAAGTTGTATTACTTCGTTCTAGTTTGATTTGCGTCAAAACGAGAAACCCATGACTATCTCGTTCAAAACCATGCGTACATCTCGCACAAGTCTTCATTTTGGGAGACCTTCTTATTGTTTCGTTGGTGCTTTAAAATTGTCAAAGAAAGAGGTGATTAGAAGTCCTATAACTTCGTTCTAGTTTGATTAGCATCTAAAGGAGCAATCCTATCACTAGTGCCTTCAAAACAATCCGTACATCTCACACAAGTCTTCATTTAGGGAGACCTTCTTAATGTTTCATTAGTTCTCTTAAATTGTCAAAATATAGGTGGTTATGAATTCTATTACTTCGTTCTAGTTGAAATTAGCATCAAAAGGAGCAATCACATCACTATCGCGTCCAATACGATGCGTAGATCTCACACTAGTCTTCATTTATGGAGACCTTCTTATTGTTTCATTGGTTTCCTAAAATTATGAAAGAAAGAGGTGATTAAGAGTCCTATTACTTCGTTCTAATTTGATTACCATCAAAAGGAGTAATCCCATGACTATCGCGTTAAAAACGATGCGTACATCTCACACCAGGTCTTGATTTAGGGAGAACTTATTATTATTTCATTGGTTCTCTGAAATTATCAAAGAAAGAGGTGATTATGAGTCCTATGACTCCGTTCTAGTTTGATTAGCATCAAAAGGATCAATCCTATGACTATAGCCTTCAAAACGATTTGTACATCTCACGCAAGTCTTCATTTAAGGATATCATCGTATTGTTTCATTAGTTCTCTGAATTGTCAAAAAATAGATGATTATGAGTCCTATTACTTCGTTCTAGTTGAAATTAGAATCAAAAGGGGTAAACCCATCACTATCGCTTCCAAAACGATTCGTAGATCTCACACAAGTCTTCATTTAGGGAGACCTTCATATTGTTTCATTGGTTGTTTCAAATTTACAAAGAAAGAGGTGATTAGAAGTTGTATTACTTCGTTCTAGTTTGATTTGCGTCAAATCGAGAAACCCATGACTATCACGTTCAAAACAATGCGTACATCTCGCACAAGTCTTCATTTAGGGAGACCTTCTTATTGTTTCATTGGTGCTTTAAAATTGTCAAAGAAAGAGGTGATAAGAAGTCCTATAACTTCGTTCTAGTTTAATTAGCATCTAAAGGAGCAATCCTATCACAAGTGCCTTCAAAACAATGCGTACATCTAACACAAGTCTTCATTTAGGGAGACCTTCTTAATGTTTCATTAGTTCTCTCAAATTGTCAAAATATAGGTGGTTATGAATTCTATTACTTCGTTCTAGTTGAAATTAGCATCAAAAGAAGCAATCACATCACTATCGCGTCCAAAACGATGCGTAGATCTCACACAAGTCTTCATTTATGGAGACCTTCTTATTGTTTCATTGGTTTCCTAAAATTATGAAAGAAAGAGGTGATTAAGAGTCCTATTACTTCGTTCTAATTTGATTACCATCAAAAGGAGTAATCCCATGACTATCGCGTTAAAAACGATGCGTACATCTCACACCAGGTCTTGATTTATCGAGAACTTCTTATTATTTCATTGGTTCTCTCAAATTATCAAAGAAAGAGGTGATTATGAGTCCTATGACTTCGTTCTAGTTTGATTAGCATCTAAAGGATCAATCCTATGACTATAGCCTTCAAAACGATTTGTACATCTCACACAAGTCTTCATTTAAGGATATCATCGTATTGTTTCATTAGTTCTCTGAATTGTCAAAATATAGATGATTATGAGTCCTATTACTTCGTTCTAGTTGAAATTAGAATCAAAAGGGGCAAACCCATCACTATCGCTTCCAAAACGATTCGTAGATCTCACACAAGTCTTCATTTAGGGAGACCTTCATATTGTTTCATTGGTTGTTTCAAATTTACAAGGAAAGAGGTGATTAGAAGTTGTATTACTTCGTTCTAGTTTGATTTGCGTCAAAACGAGAAACCCATGACTATCTCGTTCAAAACCATGCGTACATCTCGCACAAGTCTTCATTTAGGGAGACCTTCTTATTGTTTCATTGGTGCTTTAAAATTGTCAAAGAAAGAGGTGAGTAGAAGTCCTATAACTTCGTTCTAGTTTGATTAGCATCTAAAGGAGCAATCCTATCACTAGTGCCTTCAAAACAATCCGTACATCTCACACAAGTCTTCATTTAGGGAGACCTTCTTAATGTTTCATTAGTTCTCTCAAATTGTCAAAATATAGGTGGTTAGGAATTCTATTACTTCGTTCTAGTTGAAATTAGCATCAAAAGGAGCAATCACATCACTATCGCGTCAAAAACGATGCGTAGATCTCACTCAAGTCTTCATTTATGCAGACCTTCTTATTGTTTCATTGGTTTCCTAAAATTATGAAAGAAAGAGGTGATTAAGAGTCCTATTACTTCGTTCTAATTTGATTACCATCAAAAGGAGTAATCCCATGACTATCGCGTTAAAAACAATGCGTACATCTCACACCAAGTCTTGATTTGGGGAGAACTTCTTATTATTTCATTAGTTCTCTCAAATTATCAAAGAAAGAGGTGATTATGAGTCCTATGACTTCGTTCTAGTTTGATTAGCATCAAAAGGGTCAATCCTATCACTATAGCCTTCAAAAAGATTCGTACATCTCACACAAGCCTTCATTTAAGGATATCTTCGTATTGTTTCATTAGTTCTGTGAATTGTCAAAATATAGATTATTATGAGTCCTATTACTTCGTTCTAGTTGAAATTAGAATCAAAAGGGGCAAACCCATCACTATCGCTTCCAAAACGATTCGTAGATCTCACACAAGTCTTCATTTAGGGAGACCTTCATATTGTTTCATTGGTTGTTTCAAATTTACAAAGAAAGAGGTGATTAGAAGTTGTATTACTTCGTTCTAGTTTGATTTGCGTCAAAACGAGAAACCCATGACTATCTCGTTCAAAACCATGCGTACATCTCGCACAAGTCTTCATTTAGGGAGACCTTCTTATTGTTTCATTGGTGCTTTAAAATTGTCAAAGAAAGAGGTGATTAGAAGTCCTATAACTTCGTTCTAGTTTGATTAGCATCTAAAGGAGCAATCCTATCACTAGTGCCTTCAAAACAATCCGTACATCTCACACAAGTCTTCATTTAGGGAGACCTTCTTAATGTTTCATTAGTTCTCTCAAATTGTCAAAATATAGGTGGTTATGAATTCTATTACTTCGTTCTAGTTGAAATTAGCATCAAAAGAAGCAATCACATCACTATCCCGTCCAAAACGATGCGTAGATCTCACACAAGTCTTCATTTATGGAGACCTTCTTATTGTTTCATTGGTTTCCTAAAATTATGAAAGAAAGAGGTGATTAAGAGTCCTATTACTTCGTTCTAATTTGATTACCATCAAAAGAAGTAATCCCATGACTATCGCGTTAAAAACGATGCGTACATCTCACACCAGGTCTTGATTTAGGGAGAACTTCTTATTATTTCATTGGTTCTCTCAAATTATCAAAGAAAGATGTGATTATGAGTCCTATGACTTCGTTCTAGTTTGATTAGCATCAAAAGGATCAATCCTATGACTATAGCCTTCAAAACGATTCGTACATCTCACACAAGTCTTCATTTAAGGATATCATCGTATTGTTTCATTAGTTCTCTGAATTGTCAAAATATAGATGATTATGAGTCCTATTACTTCGTTCTAGTTGAAATTAGAATCAAAAGGGGCAAACCCATCACTATCGCTTCCAAAACGATTCGTAGATCTCACACAAGTCTTCATTTAGAGAGACCTTCATATTGTTTCATTGGTTGATTCAAATTTACAAAGAAAGAGGTGATTAGAAGTTGTATTACTTCGTTCTAGTTTGATTTGCGTCAAAACGAGAAACCCATGACTATCTCGTTCAAAATCATGCGTACATCTCGCACAAGTCATCATTTAGAGAGACCTTCTTATTGTTTCATTGGTGCTTTAAAATTGTCAAAGAAAGAGGTGATTAGAAGTCCTATAACTTCGTTCTAGTTTGATTAGCATCAAAAGGAGCAATCCCCTGACTATCGCGTTAAAAACGATGCGTACATCTCACACAAGTCTTCATATATGGAGACCTTCTTATTGTTTCTTTGGTTTTCTAAAATTGTGAAAGAAAGAGGTGATTAGGAGTCTTATTACTTCGTTCTGATTTGATTAGCATCAAAAGGAGCAATTCTATGACTATCTCGTTAAAGATGATGCGTACATCTCACAAAATTCTTGATTTAGGGAGACCTTCTTACTGTTTCATTGGATCTCTCAAATTGTCAAAGAAAGAGGTGATTATAAGTCCTATGAATTAGTTCTAGTTTGATTAGCATCAAAAGGAGCAATTCTATCACTAGTGCCTTCAAAACAATCCGTACATCTCACACAAGTCTTCATTTAGGGAAACCTTCTAAATGTTTCATTAGTTCTCTCAAATTGTCAAAATATAGGTGGTTATGAATTCTATTACTTCGTTCTAGTTGAAATTAGCATCAAAAGGAGCAATCACATCACTATCGCGTCCAAAACGATGCGTAGATCTCACACAAGTCTTCATTTATGGAGACCTTCTTATTGTTTCATTGGTTTCCTAAAATTATGAAAGAAAAAGGTGATTAAGAGTCCTATTACTTCGTTCTAATTTGATTACCATCAAAAGGAGTAATCCCATGACTATCGCGTTAAAAATGATGCGTACATCTCACACCAGGTCTTGATTTGGGGAGAACTTCTTATTATTTCATTGGTTCTCTCAAATTATCAAAGAAAGAGGTGATTATGAGTCCTATGACTTCGTTCTAGTTTGATTAGCATCAAAAGGGTCAATCCTATCACTATAGCCTTCAAAACGATTCGTACATCTCACACAAGTCTTCATTTAAGGATATCTTCGTATTGCTTCACTTGTTCTCTAAATTGTCAAAATATAGATGATTATGAGTCCTATTACTTCGTTCTAGTTGAAATTAGAATCAAAAGGGGCAAACCCATCACTATCGCTTCCAAAACGATTCGTAGATCTCACACAAGTCTTCATTTAGGCAAACCTTCATATTGTTTCATTGGTTGTTTCAAATTTACAAAGAAAGAGGTGATTAGAAGTTGTATTACTTCGTTCTAGTTTGATTTGCGTCAAAACGAGAAACCCATGACTATCTCGTTCAAAACCATGCGTACATCTCGCACAAGTCTTCATTTAGGGAGACCTTCTTATTGTTTCATTGGTGCTTTAAAATTGTCAAAGAAAGAGGTGATTAGAAGTCCTATAACTTCGTTCTAGTTTGATTAGCATCTAAAGGAGCAATCCTATCACTAGTGCCTTCAAAACAATCCGTACATCTCACACAAGTCTTCATTTAGGGAGACCTTCTTAATGTTTCATTAGTTCTCTCAAATTGTCAAAATATAGGTGGTTATAAATTCTATTACTTCGTTCTAGTTGAAATTAGCATCAAAAGAAGCAATCACATCACTATCCCGTCCAAAACGATGCGTAGATCTCACACAAGTCTTCATTTATGGAGACCTTCTTATTGTTTCATTGGTTTCCTAAAATTATGAAAGAAAGAGGTGATTAAGAGTCCTATTACTTCGTTCTAATTTGATTACCATCAAAAGAAGTAATCCCATGACAATCGTGTTAAAAACGATGCGTACATCTCACACCAGGCCTTGATTTAGGGAGAACTTCTTATTATTTCATTGGTTCTCTCAAATTATCAAAGAAAGAGGTGATTATGAGTCCTATGACTTCGTTCTAGTTTGATTAGCATCAAAAGGATCAATCCTATGACTATAGCCTTCAAAACGATTCGTACATCTCACACAAGTCTTCATTTAAGGATATCATCGTATTGTTTCATTAGTTCTCTGAATTGTCAAAATATAGATGATTATGAGTCCTATTACTTCGTTCTAGTTGAAATTAGAATCAAAAGGGGCAAACCCATCACTATCGCTTCCAAAACGATTCGTAGATCTCACACAAGTCTTCATTTAGAGAGACCTTCATATTGTTTCATTGGTTGTTTCAAATTTACAAAGAAAGAGGTGATTAGAAGTTGTATTACTTCGTTCTAGTTTGATTTGCGTCAAAACGAGAAACCCATGACTATCTCGTTCAAAATCATGCGTACATCTCGCACAAGTCATCATTTAGAGAGACCTTCTTATTATTTCATTGGTGCTTTAAAATTGTCAAAGAAACAGGTGATTAGAAGTCCTATAACTTCGTTCTAGTTTGATTAGCATCAAAAGGAGCAATCCCATGACTATCGCGTTAAAAACGATGCGTACATCTCACACAAGTCTTCATATAAGGAGACCTTCTTATTGTTTCTTTGGTTTTATAAAATTGTGAAAGAAAGAGGTGATTAGGAGTCTTATTACTTCGTTCTGATTTGATTAGCATCAAAAGGAGCAATTCTATGACTATCTCGTTAAAAATGATGCGTACATCTCACACAAGTCTTGATTTAGGGAGACCTTCTTACTGTTTCATTGGATCTCTCAAATTGTCAAAGAAAGAGGTGATTATAAGTCCTATGAATTAGTTCTAGTTTGATTAGCATCAAAAGGAGCAATCCTATCAGTAGTGCCTTCAAAACAATCCGTACATCTCACACAAGTCTTCATTTAGGGAGACCTTCTAAATGTTTCATTAGTTCTCTCAAATTGTCAAAATATAGGTGGTTATGAATTCTATTACTTCGTTCTAGTTGAAATTAGCATCAAAAGGAGCAATCACATCACTATCGCGTCAAAAACGATGCGTAGATCTCACACAAGTCTTCATTTATGGAGACCTTCTTATTGTTTCATTGGTTTCCTAAAATTATGAAAGAAAAAGGTGATTAAGAGTCCTATTACTTCGTTCTAATTTGATTACCATCAAAAGGAGTAATCCCATGACTATCGCGTTAAAAATGATGCGTACATCTCACACCAGGTCTTGATTTGGGGATAACTTCTTATTATTTCATTGGTTCTCTCAAATTATCAAAGAAAGAGGTGATTATGAGTCCTATGACTTCGTTCTAGTTTGATTAGCATCAAAAGGGTCAATCCTATCACTATAGCCTTCAAAACGATTCGTACATCTCATACAAGTCTTCATTTAAGGATATCTTCGTAGTGCTTCACTTGTTCTCTGAATTGTCAAAATATAGATGATTATGAGTCCTATTACTTCGTTCTAGTTGAAATTAGAATCAAAAGGGGCAAACCCATCACTATCGCTTCCAAAACAATTCGTAGATCTCACACAAGTCTTCATTTAGGGAGACCTTCATATTGTTTCATTGGTTGTTTCAAATTTACAAAGAAAGAGGTGATTAGAAGTTGTATTACTTCGTTCTAGTTTGATTTGCGTCAAAACGAGAAACCCATGACTATCTCGTTCAAAACCATGCGTACATCTCGCACAAGTCTTCATTTAGGGAGACCTTCTTATTGTTTCATTGGTGCTTTAAAATTGTCAAAGAAAGAGGTGATTAGAAGTCCTATAACTTCGTTCTAGTTTGATTAGCATCTAAAGGAGCAATCCTATCACTAGTGCCTTCAAAACAATTCGTACATCTCACACAAGTCTTCATTTAGGGAGACCTTCTTAATGTTTCATTAGTTCTCTCAAATTGTCAAAATATAGGTGGTTATGAATTCTATTACTTCGTTCTAGTTGAAATTAGCATCAAAAGAAGCAATCACATCACTATCGCGTCCAAAACGATGCGTAGATCTCACACAAGTCTTCATTTATGGAGACCTTCTTATTGTTTCATTGGTTTCCTAAAATTATGAAAGAAAGAGGTGATTAAGAGTCCTATTACTTCGTTCTAATTTGATTACCATCAAAAGGAGTAATCCCATGACTATCGCGTTAAAAACAATGCGTACATCTCACACCAGGTCTTGATTTGGGGAGAATTTCTTATTATTTCATTGGTTCTCTCAAATTATCAAAGAAAGAGGTGATTATGAGTCCTATGACTTCGTTCTAGTTTGATTAGCATCAAAAGGGTCAATCGTATCACTATAGCCTTCAAAACGATTCGTACATCTCACACAAGTCTTATTTTAAGGATATCTTCGTATTGTTTCACTTGTTCTCTGAATTGTCAAAATATAGATGATTATTAGTCCTATTACTTCGTTCTAGTTGAAATTAGAATCAAAAGGGGCAAACCCATCACTATCGCTTCCAAAACAATTCGTAGATCTCACACAAGTCTTTATTTAGGGAGACCTTCATATTGTTTCATTGGTTGTTTCAAATTTACAAAGAAAGAGGTGATTAGAAGTTGTATTACTTCGTTGTAGTTTGATTTGCGTCAAATCGAGAAACCCATGACTATCACGTTAGAAACCATGCGTACATCTCGCACAAGTCTTCATTTAGGGAGACCTTCTTATTGTTTCATTGGTGCTTTAAAATTGTCAAAGAAAGAGGTGATTAGAAGTCCTATAACTTCGTTTTAGTTTGATTAGCATCTAAAGGAGCAATCCTATCACAAGTGCCTTCAAAACAATCCGTACATCTAACACAAGTCTTCATTTAGGGAGACCTTCTTAATGTTTCATTAGTTCTCTCAAATTGTCAAAATATAGGTGGTTATGAATTCTATTACTTCGTTCTAGTTAAAATTAGCATCAAAAGAAGCAATCACATCACTATCGCGTCCAAAACGATGCGTAGATCTCACACAAGTCTTCATTTATGGAGACCTTCTTATTGTTTCATTGGTTTCCTAAAATTATGAAAGAAAGAGGTGATTAAGAGTCCTATTACTTCGTTCTAATTTGATTACCATCAAAAGGAGTAATCCCATGACTATCGCATTAAAAACGATGCGTACATCTCACACCAGGTCTTGATTTGGGGAGAACTTCTTATTATTTCATTGGTTCTCTCAAATTATCAAAGAAAGAGGTGATTATGAGTCCTATGACTTCGTTCTAGTTTGATTAGCATCAAAAGGATCAATCATATGACTATAGCCTTCAAAACGATTTGTACATCTCACACAAGTCTTCATTTAAGGATATCATCGTATTGTTTCATTAGTTCTCTGAATTATCAAAATATAGATGATTATGAGTCCTATTACTTCGTTCTAGTTGAAATTAGAATCAAAAGGGGCAAACCCATCACTATCTCTTCCAAAACGATTCGTAGATCTCACACAAGTCTTCATTTAGGGAGACCTTCATATTGTTTCATTGGTTGTTTCAAATTTACAAAGAAAGAGGTGATTAGAAGTTGTATTACTTCGTTCTAGTTTGATTTGCGTCAAAACGAGAAACCCATGACTATCTCGTTCAAAACCATGCGTACATCTCGCACAAGTCTTCATTTAGGGAGACCTTCTTATTGTTTCATTGGTGCTTTAAAATTGTCAAAGAAAGAGGTGATTAGAAGTCCTATAACTTCGTTCTAGTTTGATTAGCATCTAAAGGAGCAATCCTATCACTAGTGCCTTCAAAACAATCCGTACATCTCACACAAGTCTTCATTTAGGGAGACCTTCTTAATGTTTCATTAGTTCTCTCAAATTGTCAAAATATAGGTGGTTATGAATTCTATTACTTCGTTCTAGTTGAAATTAGCATCAAAAGAAGCAATCACATCACTATCCCGTCCAAAACGATGCGTAGATCTCACACAAGTCTTCATTTATGGAGACCTTCTTATTGTTTCATTGGTTTCCTAAAATTATGAAAGAAAGAGGTGATTAAGAGTCCTATTACTTCGTTCTAATTTGATTACCATCAAAAGGAGTAATCCCATGACTATCGCATTAAAAACGATGCGTACATCTCACACCAGGTCTTGATTTGGGGAGAACTTCTTATTATTTCATTGGTTCTCTCAAATTATCAAAGAAAGAGGTGATTATGAGTCCTATGACTTCGTTCTAGTTTGATTAGCATCAAAAGGATCAATCATATGACTATAGCCTTCAAAACGATTTGTACATCTCACACAAGTCTTCATTTAAGGATATCATCGTATTGTTTCATTAGTTCTCTGAATTATCAAAATATAGATGATTATGAGTCCTATTACTTCGTTCTAGTTGAAATTAGAATCAAAAGGGGCAAACCCATCACTATCTCTTCCAAAACGATTCGTAGATCTCACACAAGTCTTCATTTAGGGAGACCTTCATATTGTTTCATTGGTTGTTTCAAATTTACAAAGAAAGAGGTGATTAGAAGTTGTATTACTTCGTTCTAGTTTGATTTGCGTCAAAACGAGAAACCCATGACTATCTCGTTCAAAACCATGCGTACATCTCGCACAAGTCTTCATTTAGGGAGACCTTCTTATTGTTTCATTGGTGCTTTAAAATTGTCAAAGAAAGAGGTGATTAGAAGTCCTATAACTTCGTTCTAGTTTGATTAGCATCTAAAGGAGCAATCCTATCACTAGTGCCTTCAAAACAATCCGTACATCTCACACAAGTCTTCATTTAGGGAGACCTTCTTAATGTTTCATTAGTTCTCTCAAATTGTCAAAATATAGGTGGTTATGAATTCTATTACTTCGTTCTAGTTGAAATTAGCATCAAAAGAAGCAATCACATCACTATCCCGTCCAAAACGATGCGTAGATCTCACACAAGTCTTCATTTATGGAGACCTTCTTATTGTTTCATTGGTTTCCTAAAATTATGAAAGAAAGAGGTGATTAAGAGTCCTATTACTTCGTTCTAATTTGATTACCATCAAAAGAAGTAATCCCATGACTATCGCGTTAAAAACGATGCGTACATCTCACACCAGGTCTTGATTTAGGGAGAACTTATTATTTCATTGGTTCTCTAAAATTATCAAAGAAAGAGGTGATTATGAGTCCTATGACTTCGTTCTAGTTTGATTAGCATCAAAAGGATCAATCCTATGACTATAACCTTCGAAACGATTTGTACATCACACACAAGTCTTCATTTAAGGATATCATCGTATTGTTTCATTAGTTCTCTGAATTGTCAAAATATAGATGATTATGAGTCCTATTACTTCGTTCTAGTTGAAATTAGAATCAAAAGGGGCAAACCCATCACTATCGCTTCCAAAACGATTCGTAGATCTCACACAAGTCTTCATTTAGAGAGACCTTCATATTGTTTCATTGGTTGTTTCAAATTTATAAAGAAAGAGGTGATTAGAAGTTGTATTACTTCGTTCTAGTTTGATATGTGTCAAAACGAGAAACCCATGACTATCTCGTTCAAAATCATGCGTACATCTCGCACAAATCATCATTTAGAGAGACCTTCTTATTGTTTCATTGGTGCTTTAAAATTGTCAAAGAAAGAGGTGATTAGAAGTCCTATAACTTCATTCTAGTTTGATTAGCATCAAAAGGAGCAATCCCATGACTATCGCGTTAAAAACGATGCGTATATTTCACACAAGTCTTCATTTAAGGAGACCTTCTTATTGTTTCTTTGGTTCTCTAAAATTGTGAAAGAAAGAGGTGATTAGGAGTCTTATTACTTAGTTCTAATTTGATTAGCGTCAAAAGGAGCAATTCTATGACTATCGCGTTAAAAACGATGCGTACATCTCACAAAAGTTTTGATTTAGGGAGATCTTATTACTGTTTCATTGGATCTCTCAAATTGTCAAAGAAAGAGGTGATTATAAGTCCTATGAATTAGTTCTAGTTTGATTAGCATCAAAAGGAGCAATCCTATCAGTAGTGCCTTCAAAACAATCCGTACATCTCACACAAGTCTTCATTTAGGGAGACCTTCTAAATGTTTCATTAGTTCTCTCAAATTGTCAAAATATAGGTGGTTATGAATTCTATTACTTCGTTCTAGTTGAAATTAGCATCAAAAGGAGCAATCACATTACTATCGCGTCCAAAACGATGCGTAGATCTCACACAAGTCTTCATTTATGGAGACCTTCTTATTGTTTCATTGGTTTCCTAAAATTATGAAAGAAAAAGGTGATTAAGAGTCCTATTACTTCGTTCAAATTTGATTACAATCTAAAGGAGTAATCCCATGACTATCGCGTTAAAAATGATGCGTACATCTCACACCAGGTCTTGATTTGGGGAGAACTTCTTATTATTTCATTGGTTCTCTCAAATTATCAAAGAAAGAGGTGATTATGAGTCCTATGACTTCGTTCTAGTTTGATTAGCATCAAAAGGGTCAATCCTATCACTATAGCCTTCAAAACGATTCGTACATCTCACACAAGTCTTCATTTAAGGATATCTTCGTATTGTTTCACTTGTTCTCTGAATTGCCAAAATATAGATGATTATGAGTCCTATTACTTCGTTCTAGTTGAAATTAGAATCAAAAGGGGCAAACCCATCACTATCGCTTTCAAAACGATTCGTAGATCTCACACAAGTCTTCATTTAGGGAGACCTTCATATTGTTTCATTGGTTGTTTCAAATTTACAAAGAAAGAGGTGATTAGAAGTTGTATTACTTCGTTCTAGTTTGATTTGCGTCAAAACGAGAAACCCATGACTATCTCGTTCAAAACCATGCGTACATCTCGCACAAGTCTTCATTTAGGGAGACCTTCTTATTGTTTCATTGGTGCTTTAAAATTGTCAAAGAAAGAGGTGAGTAGAAGTCCTATAACTTCGTTCTAGTTTGATTAGCATCTAAAGGAGCAATCCTATCACTAGTGCCTTCAAAACAATCCGTACATCTCACACAAGTCTTCATTTAGGGAGACCTTCTTAATGTTTCATTAGTTCTCTCAAATTGTCAAAATATAGGTGGTTATGAATTCTATTACTTCGTTCTAGTTGAAATTAGCATCAAAAGGAGCAATCACATCACTATCGCGTCTAAAACGATGCGTAGATCTCACACAAGTCTTCATTTATGGAGACCTTCTTATTGTTTCATTAGTTTCCTAAAATTATGAAAGAAAAAGGTGATTAAGAGTCCTATTACTTCGTTCTAATTTGATTACCATCAAAAGGAGTAATCCCATGACTATTGCGTTAAAAATGATGCGTACATCTCACACCAGGTCTTGATTTAGGGAGAACTTCTTATTATTTCATTGGTTCTCTCAAATTATCAAAGAAAGAGGTGATTATGAGTCCTATGACTTCGTTCTAGTTTGATTAGCATCAAAAGGATCAATCCTATGACTATAGCCTTCAAAACGATTCGTACATCTCACACAAGTCTTCATTTAAGGATATCTTCGTATTGTTTCATTAGTTCTCTGAATTGTCAAAATATAGATGATTATGAGTCCTATTACTTCGTTCTAGTTGAAATTAGAATCAAAAGGGGCAAACCCATCACTATCGCTTCCAAAACGATTCGTAGATCTCACACAAGTCTTCATTTAGGGAGACCTTCATATTGTTTCATTGGTTGTTTCGAATTTACAAAGAAAGAGGTGATTAGAAGTTGTATTACTTCGTTCTAGTTTACTTAGCGTCAAAACGAGAAACCCATGACTATCTCGTTCAAAACCATGCGTACATCTCGCACAAGTCTTCATTTAGGGAGACCTTCTTATTGTTTCATTGGTGCTTTAAAATTGTCAAAGAATGATTAGAAGTCCTATAACTTCGTTCTAGTTTGATTAGCATCAAAAGGAGCAATCCCATGACTATCGCGTTAAAAACGATGCGTACATCTCACACAAGTCTTCATTTAAAGAGACCTTCTTATTGTTTCTTTGGTTCTCTAAAATTGTGAAAGAAAGAGGTGATTAGGAGTCTTATTACTTCGTTCTAATTTGATTAGCATCAAAAGAAGCAATTCTATGACTATCGCGTTAAAAACGATTCGTACATCTCACACAAGTCTTCATTTAAGGATATCATCGTATTGTTTCATTAGTTCTCTGAATTGTCAAAATATAGATGATTACGAGTCCTATTACTTCATTCTAGTTGAAATTAGAATCAAAAGGGGCAAACCCATCACTATCGCTTCCAAAACGATTCGTAGATCTCACATAAGTCTTCATTTAGGGAGACCTTCATATTGTTTCATTTGTTGTTTCAAATTTACAAAGAAAGAGGTGATTAGAAGTTGTATTACTTCGTTCTAGTTTGATTTGCGTCAAAACGAGAAGCCCATGACTATCTCGTTCAAAACCATGCGTACATCTCGCACAAGTCTTCATTTAGGGAGACCTTCTTATTGTTTCATTGGTGCTTTAAAATTGTCAAAGAAAAGGGTGATTAGAAGCCCTATAACTTCGTTCTAGTTTGATTAGCATCAAAACGAGCAATCCCATGAATATCGCGTTAAAAACGATGCGTACATCTCACACAAGTCTTCATTTAAGGAGACCTTCTTATTGTTTCTTTGGTTCTCTAAAATTGTGAAATAAAGAGTTGATTAGGAGTCTTATTACTTCGTTCTAATTTGATTAGCATCAAAATAAGCAATTCTATGACTATCGCGTTAAAAACGATGCGTACATCTCACACAAGTCTTGATTTAGAGAGACCTTCTTACTGTTTCATTGGATCTCTCAAATTGTCAAAGAAAGAGGTGATTATAAGTCCTATGAATTAGTTCTAGTTTCATTAGCATCAAAAGGAGCAATCACATCACTATCGCGTACAAAACGATGCGTAGATCTCACACAAGTCTTCATTTATGGAGACCTTCTTATTGTTTCATTGGTTTCCTAAAATTATGAAAGAAAAAGGTGATTAAGAGTCCTATTACTTCGTTTTAATTTGATTACCATCAAAAGGAGTAATCCCATGACTATTGCGTTAAAAATGATGCGTACATCTCACACCAGGTCTTGATTTAGGGAGAACTTCTTATTATTTCATTGGTTCTCTCAACTTATCAAAGAAAGAGGTGATTATGAGTCCTATGACTTCGTTCTAGTTTGATTAGCATCAAAAGGATCAATCCTATGACTATAGCCTTCAAAACGATTCGTACATCTCACACAAGTCTTCATTTAAGGATATCTTCGTATTGTTTCATTAGTTCTCTGAATTGTCAAAATATAGATGATTATGAGTCCTATTACTTCGTTCTAGTTGAAATTAGAATCAAAAGGGGCAAACCCATCACTATCACTTCCAAAACGATTCGTAGATCTCACACAAGTCTTCATTTAGGGAGACCTTCATATTGTTTCATTGGTTGTTTCAAATTTACAAAGAAAGAGGTGATTAGAAGTTGTATTACTTCGTTCTAGTTTGCTTAGCGTCAAAACGAGAAACCAATGACTATCTCGTTCAAAACCATGCGTACATCTCGCACAAGTCTTCATTTAGGGAGACCTTCTTATTGTTTCATTGGTGCTTTAAAATTGTCAAAGAATGATTAGAAGTCCTATAACTTCGTTCTAGTTTGATTAGCATCAAAAGGAGCAATCCCATGACTATCGCGTTAAAAACGATGCGTACATCTCACACAAGTCTTCATTTAAGGAGACCTTCTTATTGTTTCTTTGGTTCTCTAAAATTGTGAAAGAAAGAGGTGATTAGGAGTCTTATTACTTCGTTCTAATTTGATTAGCATCAAAAGAAGCAATTCTATGACTATCGCATTAAAAATGATGCGTACATCTCACACAAGTCTTGATTGAGGGAGTCCTTCTTACTGTTTCATTGGATCTTTCAAATTGTCAAAGAAAGAGGTGATTATAAGTCCTATGAATTAGTTCTAGTTTGATTAGCATCAAAAGGAGCAATCCTATCACTAGTGCCTTCAAAACAATCCGTACATCTCACACAAGTCTTCATTTAGGGAGACCTTCTTAATGTTTCGTTAGTTCTCTGAAATTGTCAAAATATAGGTGGTTATGAATTCTATTACTTCGTTCTAGTTGAAATTAGCATCAAAAGGAGCAATCACATCACTATCGCGTCCAAAACGATGCGTAGATCTCACACAAGTCTTCATTTATGGAGACCTTCTTATTGTTTCATTGGTTTCCTAAAATTATGAAAGAAAGAGATGATTAAGAGTCCTATTACTTCGTTCTAATTTGATTACCATCAAAAGGAGTAATCCCATGACTATCGCGTTAAAAACGATGCGTACATCTCACACCAAGTCTTGATTTAGGAAGAACTTCATATTATTTCATTGGTTCTCTCAAATTATCAAAGAAAGAGGTGATTATGAGTCCTATGACTTCGTTCTAGTTTGATTAGCATCAAAAGGATCAATCCTATCAATATAGCCTTCAAAACGATTCGTACATCTCACACAAGTCTTCATTTAAGGATATCATCGTATTGTTTCATTAGTTCTCTAAATTATCAAAATATAGATGATTATGAGTCCTATTACTTCGTTCTAGTTGAAATTAGAATCAAAAGGGGCAAACCCATCACTATCGCTTCCAAAACGATTCGTAGATCTCACACAAGTCTTCATTTAGGGAGACATTCATATTGTTTCATTGGTTGTTTCAAATTTACAAAGAAAGAGGTGATTAGGAGTCTTATTATTACTTCGTTCTGATTTGATTAGCATCAAAAGGACCAATTCTATGACTATCGCATTAAAAATGATGCGTACATCTCACACAAGTCTTGATTGAGGGAGTCCTTCTTACTGTTTCATTGGATCTTTCAAATTGTCAAAGAAAGAGGTGATTATAAGTCCTATGAATTAGTTCTAGTTTGATTAGCATCAAAAGGAGCAATCCTATCACTAGTGCCTTCAAAACAATCCGTACATCTCACACAAGTCTTCATTTAGGGAGACCTTCTTAATGTTTCATTAGTTCTCTCAAATTGTCAAAATATAGGTGGTTATGAATTCTATTACTTCGTTCTAGTTGAAATTAGCATCAAAAGGAGCAATCACATCACTATCGCGTCCAAAACGATGTGTAGATCTCACACAAGTCTTCATTTATGGAGACCTTCTTATTGTTTCATTGGTTTCCTAAAATTATGAAAGAAAGAGGTGATTAAGAGTCCTATTACTTCGTTCTAATTTGATTACCATCAAAAGGAGTAATCCCATGACTATCGCATTAAAAACGATGCGTACATCTCACACCAGGTCTTGATTTAGGGAGAACTTCATATTATTTCATTGGTTCTCTCAAATTATCAAAGAAAGAGGTGATTATGAGTCCTATGACTTCGTTCTAGTTTGATTAGCATCAAAAGGATCAATCCTATCAATATAGCCTTCAAAACGATTCGTACATCTCACACAAGTCTTCATTTAAGGATATCATCGTATTGTTTCATTAGTTCTCTGAATTGTCAAAATATAGATGATTATGAGTCCTATTACTTCATTCTAGTTGAAATTAGAATCAAAAGGGGCAAACCCATCACTATCGCTTCCAAAACGATTCGTAGATCTCACATAAGTCTTCATTTAGGGAGACCTTCATATTGTTTCATTTGTTGTTTCAAATTTACAAAGAAAGAGGTGATTAGAAGTTGTATTACTTCGTTCTAGTTTGATTTGCGTCAAAACGAGAAGCCCATGACTATCTCGTTCAAAACCATGCGTACATCTCGCACAAGTCTTTATTTAGGGAGACCTTCTTATTGTTTCATTGGTGCTTTAAAATTGTCAAAGAAAGGGGTGATTAGAAGCCCTATAACTTCGTTCTAGTTTGATTAGCATCAAAAGGAGCAATCCCATGACTATCGCGTTAAAAACGATGCGTACATCTCACACAAGTCTTCATTTAAGGAGACCTTCTTATTGTTTCTTTGGTTCTCTAAAATTGTGAAATAAAGAGTTGATTAGGAGTCTTATTACTTCGTTCTAATTTGATTAACATCAAAAGAAGCAATTCTATGACTATCGCGTTAAAAACGATGCGTACATCTCACACAAGTCTTGATTTAGGGAGACCTTCTTACTGTTTCATTGGATCTCTCAAATTGTCAAAGAAAGAGGTGATTATAAGTCCTATGAATTAGTTCTAGTTTCATTTGCATCAAAAGGAGCAATCACATCACTATCGCGTACAAAAGGATGCGTAGATCTCACACAAGTCTTCATTTATGGAGACCTTCTTATTGTTTCATTGGTTTGCTAAAATTATAAAAGAAAGAGGTGATTAAGAGTCTTATTACTTCGTTCTAATTTGATTACCCTCAAAAGGAGTAATCCCATGACTATCGCGTTAAAAACGATGCGTACATCTCACACCAGGTCTTGATTTAGGGAGAACTTCTTATTATTTCATTGGTTCTCTCAAATTATCAAAGAAAGAGGTGATTATGAGTCCTATGACTTCGTTCTAGTTTGATTAGCATTAAAAGGATCAATCCTATCACTATAGCCTTCAAAACGATTCGTACATCTCACACAAGTATTCATTTAAGGATATCTTCGTATTGTTTCATTAGTTCTCTTAATTGTCAAAATATAGATGATTATGAGTCTTATTACTTCGTTCTAGTTGAAATTAGAATCAAAAGGGGCAAACCCATTACAATCGCTTCCAAAACGATTCGTAGATCTCACATAAGTCTTCATTTAGGGAGACCTTCATATTGTTTCATTGGTTGTTTCAAATTTACAAAGAAAGAGGTGATTAGAAGTTGTATTACTTCGTTCTAGTTTGATTTGCGTCAAAACGAGAAACCCATGACTATCTCGTTCAAAACCATGCGTACATCTCGCACAATTCTTCATTTAGGGAGACCTTCTTATTGTTTCATTGGTGCTTTAAAATTGTCAAAGAAAGAGGTGATTAGAAGTCCTATAACTTCGTTCTAGTTTGATTAGCATCAAAAGGAGCAATCCCATGATTATCGCGTTAAAAACGATGCGTACATTTCACACAAGTCTTCATTTAAGGAGACCTTCTTATTGTTTCTTTGGTTCTCTAAAATTGTGAAAGAAAGAGGTGATTAGGAGTCTTATTACTTAGTTCTAATTTGATTAGCGTCAAAAGGAGCAATTCTATGACTATCGCGTTAAAAACGATTCGTACATCTCACACAAGTTTTGATTTAGGGAGATCTTCTTACTGTTTCATTGGATCTCTCAAATTATCAAAGAAAGAGGTGATTATAAGTCCTATGAATTAGTTCTAGTTTGATTAGCATCAAAAGGAGCAATCCTATCACTAGTGCCTTCAAAATAATCCGTACATCTCACACAAGTCTTCATTTAGGGAGACCTTCTTAATGTTTCATTAGTTCTCTCAAATTGTCAAATATAGGTGATTATGAATTCTATTACTTCGTTCTAGTTGAAATTAGCATCAAAAGGAGCAATCACATCACTATCGCGTCTAAAACGATGCGTAGATCTCACACAAGTCTTCATTTAGGGAGACCTTCCTAATGTTTCATTAGTTCTCTTAAATTGTCAAAATATAGGTGGTTATGAATTCTATTACTTCGTTCTGGTTGAAATTAGCATCAAAAGGAGCAATCACATCAATATCGCGTCCAAAACGATGCGTAGATCTCACACAAGTCTTCATTTATGGAGACCTTCTTATTGTTTCATTGGTTTCCTAAAATTATGAAAGAAAAAGGTGATTAAGAGTCCTATTACTTCGTTCTAATTTGATTACCATCAAAAGGAGTAATCCCATGACTATCGCGTTAAAAATAATGCGTACAGTTCACACCAGGTCTTGATTTGGGGAGAACTTCTTATTATTTCATTGGTTCTCTCAAATTATCAAAGAAAGAGGTGATTATGAGTCCTATGACTTCGTTCTAGTTTTATTAGCATCACAAGGATCAATCTTATCACTCTAGCCTTTAAAACTATTCGCACATCTCACACAAGCATTCATTTAAGGATATCTTCGTATTGTTTCATTAGTTCTCTGAATTGTCAAAATATAGATGATTATGAGTCCTATTACTTCGTTCTAGTTGAAATTAGAATCAAAAGGGGCAAACCCATCACAATCGCTTCCAAAACGATTCGTAGATCTCACATAAGTCTTCATTTAGGGAGACATTCATATTGTTTCATTAGTTGTTTCAAATTTACAAAGAAAGAGGTGATTAGAAGTTGTATTACTTCGTTCTAGTTTGATTTGCGTCAAAACGAGAAACCCATGACTATCTCGTTCAAAACCATGCGTACATCTCGCACAATTCTTCATTTAGGGAGACCTTCTTATTGTTTCATTGGTGCTTTAAAATTGTCAAAGAAAGAGGTGATTAGAAGTCCTATAACTTCGTTCTAGTTTGATTAGCATCAAAAGGAGCAATCCCATGACCTATCGCGTTAAAAACGATGCGTACATTTCACACAAGTCTTCATTTAAGGAGACCTTCTTATTGTTTCTTTGGTTCTCTAAAATTATGAAAGAAAGAGGTGATTAGGAGTCTTATTACTTCGTTCTGATTTGATTAGCATCAAAAGGAGCAATTCTATGACTATCGCATTAAAAATGATGCGTACATCTCACACAAGTCTTGATTGAGGGAGTCCTTCTTACTGTTTCATTGGATCTTTCAAATTGTCAAAGAAAGAGGTGATTATAAGTCCTATGAATTAGTTCTAGTTTGATTAGCATCAAAAGGAGCAATCCTATCACTAGTGCCTTCAAAATAATCCGTACATCTCACACAAGTCTTCATTTAGGGAGACCTTCTTAATGTTTCATTAGTTCTCTCAAATTGTCAAATATAGGTGATTATGAATTCTATTACTTCGTTCTAGTTGAAATTAGCATCAAAAGGAGCAATCACATCACTATCGCGTCTAAAACGATGCGTAGATCTCACACAAGTCTTCATTTAGGGAGACCTTCCTAATGTTTCATTAGTTCTCTTAAATTGTCAAAATATAGGTGGTTATGAATTCTATTACTTCGTTCTGGTTGAAATTAGCATCAAAAGGAGCAATCACATCAATATCGCGTCCAAAACGATGCGTAGATCTCACACAAGTCTTCATTTATGGAGACCTTCTTATTGTTTCATTGGTTTCCTAAAATTATGAAAGAAAGAGGTGATTAAGAGTCCTATTACTTCGTTCTAATTTGATTACCATCAAAAGGAGTAATCCCATGACTATCGCGTTAAAAACTAATGCGTACAGTTCACACCAGGTCTTGATTTGGGGAGAACTTCTTATTATTTCATTGGTTCTCTCAAATTATCAAAGAAAGAGGTGATTATGAGTCCTATGACTTCGTTCTAGTTTTATTAGCATCACAAGGATCAATCTTATCACTCTAGCCTTCAAAACTATTCGCACATCTCACACAAGCATTCATTTAAGGATATCTTCGTATTGTTTCATTAGTTCTCTGAATTGTCAAAATATAGATGATTATGAGTCCTATTACTTCGTTCTAGTTGAAATTAGAATCAAAAGGGGAAAACCTATCACTATCGCTTCCAAAACGATTCGTAGATCTCACATAAGTCTTCATTTAGGGAGACCTTCATATTGTTTCATTAGTTGTTTCAAATTTACAAAGAAAGAGGTGATTAGAAGTTGTATTACTTCGTTCTAGTTTGATTTGCGTCAAAACGAGAAACCCATGACTATCTCGTTCAAAACCATGCGTACATCTCGCACAATTCTTCATTTAGGGAGACCTTCTTATTGTTTCATTGGTGCTTTAAAATTGTCAAAGAAAGAGGTGATTAGAAGTCCTATAACTTCGTTCTAGTTTGATTAGCATCAAAAGGAGCAATCCCATGACTATCGCGTTAAAAACGATGCGTACATTTCACACAAGTCTTCATTTAAGGAGACCTTCTTATTGTTTCTTTGGTTCTCTAAAATTATGAAAGAAAGAGGTGATTAGGAGTCTTATTACTTCGTTCTGATTTGATTAGCATCAAAAGGAGCAATTCTATGACTATCGCATTAAAAATGATGCGTACATCTCACACAAGTCTTGATTGAGGGAGTCCTTCTTACTGTTTCATTGGATCTTTCAAATTGTCAAAGAAAGAGGTGATTATAAGTCCTATGAATTAGTTCTAGTTTGATTAGCATCAAAAGGAGCAATCCTATCACTAGTGCCTTCAAAACAATCCGTACATCTCACACAAGTCTTCATTTAGGGAGACCTTCTTAATGTTTCGTTAGTTCTCTAAATTGTCAAAATATAGGTGGTTATGAATTCTATTACTTCGTTCTAGTTGAAATTAGCATCAAAAGGAGCAATCACATCACTATCGCGTCCAAAACGATGCGTAGATCTCACACAAGTCTTCATTTATGGAGACCTTCTTATTGTTTCATTGGTTTCCTAAAATTATGAAAGAAAGAGATGATTAAGAGTCCTATTACTTCGTTCTAATTTGATTACCATCAAAAGGAGTAATCCCATGACTATCGCGTTAAAAACGATGCGTACATCTCACACCAAGTCTTGATTTAGGAAGAACTTCATATTATTTCATTGGTTCTCTCAAATTATCAAAGAAAGAGGTGATTATGAGTCCTATGACTTCGTTCTAGTTTGATTAGCATCAAAAGGATCAATCCTATCAATATAGCCTTCAAAACGATTCGTACATCTCACACAAGTCTTAATTTAAGGATATCTTCGTATTGTTTCACTTGTTCTCTGAATTGTCAAAATATAGATGATTATGAGTCCTATTACTTCGTTCTAGTTGAAATTAGAATCAAAAGGGGCAAACCCATCACTATCGCTTCCAAAACGATTCGTAGATCTCACACAAGTCTTCATTTAGGGAGACCTTCATATTGTTTCATTTGTTGTTTCAAATTTACAAAGAAAGAGGTGATTAGAAGTTGTATTACTTCGTTCTAGTTTGATTTGCGTCAAAACGAGAAGCCCATGACTATCTCCTTCAAAACCATGCGTACATCTCGCACAAGTCTTCATTTAGGGAGACCTTCTTATTGTTTCATTGGTGCTTTAAAATTGTCAAAGAAAGGGGTGATTAGAAGCCCTATAACTTCGTTCTAGTTTGATTAGCATCAAAAGGAGCAATCCCATGACTATCGCGTTAAAAACGATGCGTACATCTCACACAAGTCTTCATTTAAGGAGACCTTCTTATTGTTTCTTTGGTTCTCTAAAATTGTGAAAGAAAGAGTTGATTAGGAGTCTTATTACTTCGTTCTAATTTGATTAGCATCAAAAGAAGCAATTCTATGACTATCGCGTTAAAAACGATGCGTACATCTCACACAAGTCTTGATTTAGGGAGACCTTCTTACTGTTTCATTGGATCTCTCAAATTGTCAAAGAAAGAGGTGATTATAAGTCCTAAGAATTAGTTCTAGTTTCATTAGCATCAAAAGGAGCAATCACATCACTATCGCGTACAAAAGGATGCGTAGATCTCACACAAGTCTTCATTTATGGAGACCTTCTTATTGTTTCATTGGTTTGCTAACATTACAAAAGAAAGAGGTGATTAAGAGTCCTATTACTTCGTTCTAATTTGATTACCCTCAAAAGGAGTAATCCCATGACTATCGCGTTAAAAACGATGCGTACATCTCACACCAGGTCTTGATTTAGGGAGAACTTCTTATTATTTCATTGGTTCTCTCAAATTATCAAAGAAAGAGGTGATTATGAGTCCTATGACTTCGTTCTAGTTTGATTAGCATTAAAAGGATCAATCCTATCACTATAGCCTTCAAAACGATTCGTACATCTCACACAAGTATTCATTTAAGGATATCTTCGTATTGTTTCATTAGTTCTCTTAATTGTCAAAATATAGATGATTATGAGTCCTATTACTTCGTTCTAGTTGAAATTAGAATCAAAAGGGGCAAACCCATCACAATCGCTTCCAAAACGATTCGTAGATCTCACATAAGTCTTCATTTAGGGAGACCTTCATATTGTTTCATTGGTTGTTTCAAATTTACAAAGAAAGAGGTGATTAGAAGTTGTATTACTTCGTTCTAGTTTGATTTGCGTCAAAACGAGAAACCCATGACTATCTCGTTCAAAACCATGCGTACATCTCGCACAATTCTTCATTTAGGGAGACCTTCTTATTGTTTCATTGGTGCTTTAAAATTGTCAAAGAAAGAGGTGATTAGAAGTCCTATAACTTCGTTCTAGTTTGATTAGCATCAAAAGGAGCAATCCCATGACTATCGCGTTAAAAACGATGCGTACATTTCACACAAGTCTTCATTTAAGGAGACCTTCTTATTGTTTCTTTGGTTCTCTAAAATTATGAAAGAAAGAGGTGATTAGGAGTCTTATTACTTCGTTCTGATTTGATTAGCATCAAAAGGAGCAATTCTATGACTATCGCATTAAAAATGATGCGTACATCTCACACAAGTCTTGATTGAGGGAGTCCTTCTTACTGTTTCATTGGATCTTTCAAATTGTCAAAGAAAGAGGTGATTATAAGTCCTATGAATTAGTTCTAGTTTGATTAGCATCAAAAGGAGCAATCCTATCACTAGTGCCTTCAAAACAATCCGTACATCTCACACAAGTCTTCATTTAGGGAGACCTTCTTAATGTTTCGTTAGTTCTCTGAAATTGTCAAAATATAGGTGGTTATGAATTCTATTACTTCGTTCTAGTTGAAATTAGCATCAAAAGGAGCAATCACATCACTATCGCGTCCAAAACGATGCGTAGATCTCACACAAGTCTTCATTTATGGAGACCTTCTTATTGTTTCATTGGTTTCCTAAAATTATGAAAGAAAGAGATGATTAAGAGTCCTATTACTTCGTTCTAATTTGATTACCATCAAAAGGAGTAATCCCATGACTATCGCGTTAAAAACGATGCGTACATCTCACACCAAGTCTTGATTTAGGAAGAACTTCATATTATTTCATTGGTTCTCTCAAATTATCAAAGAAAGAGGTGATTATGAGTCCTATGACTTCGTTCTAGTTTGATTAGCATCAAAAGGATCAATCCTATCAATATAGCCTTCAAAACGATTCGTACATCTCACACAAGTCTTCATTTAAGGATATCATCGTATTGTTTCATTAGTTCTCTAAATTATCAAAATATAGATGATTATGAGTCCTATTACTTCGTTCTAGTTGAAATTAGAATCAAAAGGGGCAAACCCATCACTATCGCTTCCAAAACGATTCGTAGATCTCACACAAGTCTTCATTTAGGGAGACCTTCATATTGTTTCATTTGTTGTTTCAAATTTACAAAGAAAGAGGTGATTAGAAGTTGTATTACTTCGTTCTAGTTTGATTTGCGTCAAAACGAGAAGCCCATGACTATCTCCTTCAAAACCATGCGTACATCTCGCACAAGTCTTCATTTAGGGAGACCTTCTTATTGTTTCATTGGTGCTTTAAAATTGTCAAAGAAAGGGGTGATTAGAAGCCCTATAACTTCGTTCTAGTTTGATTAGCATCAAAAGGAGCAATCCCATGACTATCGCGTTAAAAACGATGCGTACATCTCACACAAGTCTTCATTTAAGGAGACCTTCTTATTGTTTCTTTGGTTCTCTAAAATTGTGAAAGAAAGAGTTGATTAGGAGTCTTATTACTTCGTTCTAATTTGATTAGCATCAAAAGAAGCAATTCTATGACTATCGCGTTAAAAACGATGCGTACATCTCACACAAGTCTTGATTTAGGGAGACCTTCTTACTGTTTCATTGGATCTCTCAAATTGTCAAAGAAAGAGGTGATTATAAGTCCTATGAATTAGTTCTAGTTTCATTAGCATCAAAAGGAGCAATCACATCACTATCGCGTACAAAAGGATGCGTAGATCTCACACAAGTCTTCATTTATGGAGACCTTCTTATTGTTTCATTGGTTTGCTAAAATTATAAAAGAAAGAGGTGATTAAGAGTCTTATTACTTCGTTCTAATTTGATTACCCTCAAAAGGAGTAATCCCATGACTATCGCGTTAAAAACGATGCGTACATCTCACACCAGGTCTTGATTTAGGGAGAACTTCTTATTATTTCATTGGTTCTCTCAAATTATCAAAGAAAGAGGTGATTATGAGTCCTATGACTTCGTTCTAGTTTGATTAGCATTAAAAGGATCAATCCTATCACTATAGCCTTCAAAACGATTCGTACATCTCACACAAGTATTCATTTAAGGATATCTTCGTATTGTTTCATTAGTTCTCTTAATTGTCAAAATATAGATGATTATGAGTCCTATTACTTCGTTCTAGTTGAAATTAGAATCAAAAGGGGCAAACCCATCACAATCGCTTCCAAAACGATTCGTAGATCTCACATAAGTCTTCATTTAGGGAGACCTTCATATTGTTTCATTGGTTGTTTCAAATTTACAAAGAAAGAGGTGATTAGAAGTTGTATTACTTCGTTCTAGTTTGATTTGCGTCAAAACGAGAAACCCATGACTATCTCGTTCAAAACCATGCGTACATCTCGCACAATTCTTCATTTAGGGAGACCTTCTTATTGTTTCATTGGTGCTTTAAAATTGTCAAAGAAAGAGGTGATTAGAAGTCCTATAACTTCGTTCTAGTTTGATTAGCATCAAAAGGAGCAATCCCATGATTATCGCGTTAAAAACGATGCGTACATTTCACACAAGTCTTCATTTAAGGAGACCTTCTTATTGTTTCTTTGGTTCTCTAAAATTGTGAAAGAAAGAGGTGATTAGGAGTCTTATTACTTAGTTCTAATTTGATTAGCGTCAAAAGGAGCAATTCTATGACTATCGCGTTAAAAACGATTCGTACATCTCACACAAGTTTTGATTTAGGGAGATCTTCTTACTGTTTCATTGGATCTCTCAAATTATCAAAGAAAGAGGTGATTATAAGTCCTATGAATTAGTTCTAGTTTGATTAGCATCAAAAGGAGCAATCCTATCACTAGTGCCTTCAAAATAATCCGTACATCTCACACAAGTCTTCATTTAGGGAGACCTTCTTAATGTTTCATTAGTTCTCTCAAATTGTCAAATATAGGTGATTATGAATTCTATTACTTCGTTCTAGTTGAAATTAGCATCAAAAGGAGCAATCACATCACTATCGCGTCCAAAACGATGCGTAGATCTCACACAAGTCTTCATTTAGGGAGACCTTCTTAATGTTTCATTAGTTCTCTTAAATTGTCAAAATATAGGTGGTTATGAATTCTATTACTTCGTTCTAGTTGAAATTAGCATCAAAAGGAGCAATCACATCAATATCGCGTCCAAAACGATGCGTAGATCTCACACAAGTCTTCATTTATGGAGACCTTCTTATTGTTTCATTGGTTTCCTAAAATTATGAAAGAAAAAGGTGATTAAGAGTCCTATTACTTCGTTCTAATTTGATTACCATCAAAAGGAGTAATCCCATGACTATCGCGTTAAAAACAATGCGTACAGTTCACACCAGGTCTTGATTTGGGGAGAACTTCTTATTATTTCATTGGTTCTCTCAAATTATCAAAGAAAGAGGTGATTATGAGTCCTATGACTTCGTTCTAGTTTTATTAGCATCACAAGGATCAATCTTATCACTCTAGCCTTTAAAACTATTCGCACATCTCACACAAGCATTCATTTAAGGATATCTTCGTATTGTTTCATTAGTTCTCTGAATTGTCAAAATATAGATGATTATGAGTCCTATTACTTCGTTCTAGTTGAAATTAGAATCAAAAGGGGCAAACCCATCACAATCGCTTCCAAAACGATTCGTAGATCTCACATAAGTCTTCATTTAGGGAGACATTCATATTGTTTCATTGGTTGTTTCAAATTTACAAAGAAAGAGGTGATTAGAAGTTGTATTACTTCGTTCTAGTTTGATTTGCGTCAAAACGAGAAACCCATGACTATCTCGTTCAAAACCATGCGTACATCTCGCACAATTCTTCATTTAGGGAGACCTTCTTATTGTTTCATTGGTGCTTTAAAATTGTCAAAGAAAGAGGTGATTAGAAGTCCTATAACTTCGTTCTAGTTTGATTAGCATCAAAAGGAGCAATCCCATGACTATCGCGTTAAAAACGATGCGTACATTTCACACAAGTCTTCATTTAAGGAGACCTTCTTATTGTTTCTTTGGTTCTCTAAAATTATGAAAGAAAGAGGTGATTAGGAGTCTTATTACTTCGTTCTGATTTGATTAGCATCAAAAGGAGCAATTCTATGACTATCGCATTAAAAATGATGCGTACATCTCACACAAGTCTTGATTGAGGGAGTCCTTCTTACTGTTTCATTGGATCTTTCAAATTGTCAAAGAAAGAGGTGATTATAAGTCCTATGAATTAGTTCTAGTTTGATTAGCATCAAAAGGAGCAATCCTATCACTAGTGCCTTCAAAACAATCCGTACATCTCACACAAGTCTTCATTTAGGGAGACCTTCTTAATGTTTCGTTAGTTCTCTGAAATTGTCAAAATATAGGTGGTTATGAATTCTATTACTTCGTTCTAGTTGAAATTAGCATCAAAAGGAGCAATCACATCACTATCGCGTCCAAAACGATGCGTAGATCTCACACAAGTCTTCATTTATGGAGACCTTCTTATTGTTTCATTGGTTTCCTAAAATTATGAAAGAAAGAGATGATTAAGAGTCCTATTACTTCGTTCTAATTTGATTACCATCAAAAGGAGTAATCCCATGACTATCGCGTTAAAAACGATGCGTACATCTCACACCAAGTCTTGATTTAGGAAGAACTTCATATTATTTCATTGGTTCTCTCAAATTATCAAAGAAAGAGGTGATTATGAGTCCTATGACTTCGTTCTAGTTTGATTAGCATCAAAAGGATCAATCCTATCAATATAGCCTTCAAAACGATTCGTACATCTCACACAAGTCTTCATTTAAGGATATCATCGTATTGTTTCATTAGTTCTCTAAATTATCAAAATATAGATGATTATGAGTCCTATTACTTCGTTCTAGTTGAAATTAGAATCAAAAGGGGCAAACCCATCACTATCGCTTCCAAAACGATTCGTAGATCTCACACAAGTCTTCATTTAGGGAGACCTTCATATTGTTTCATTTGTTGTTTCAAATTTACAAAGAAAGAGGTGATTAGAAGTTGTATTACTTCGTTCTAGTTTGATTTGCGTCAAAACGAGAAGCCCATGACTATCTCCTTCAAAACCATGCGTACATCTCGCACAAGTCTTCATTTAGGGAGACCTTCTTATTGTTTCATTGGTGCTTTAAAATTGTCAAAGAAAGGGGTGATTAGAAGCCCTATAACTTCGTTCTAGTTTGATTAGCATCAAAAGGAGCAATCCCATGACTATCGCGTTAAAAACGATGCGTACATCTCACACAAGTCTTCATTTAAGGAGACCTTCTTATTGTTTCTTTGGTTCTCTAAAATTGTGAAAGAAAGAGTTGATTAGGAGTCTTATTACTTCGTTCTAATTTGATTAGCATCAAAAGAAGCAATTCTATGACTATCGCGTTAAAAACGATGCGTACATCTCACACAAGTCTTGATTTAGGGAGACCTTCTTACTGTTTCATTGGATCTCTCAAATTGTCAAAGAAAGAGGTGATTATAAGTCCTATGAATTAGTTCTAGTTTCATTAGCATCAAAAGGAGCAATCACATCACTATCGCGTACAAAAGGATGCGTAGATCTCACACAAGTCTTCATTTATGGAGACCTTCTTATTGTTTCATTGGTTTGCTAAAATTATAAAAGAAAGAGGTGATTAAGAGTCCTATTACTTCGTTCTAATTTGATTACCCTCAAAAGGAGTAATCCCATGACTATCGCGTTAAAAACGATGCGTACATCTCACACCAGGTCTTGATTTAGGGAGAACTTCTTATTATTTCATTGGTTCTCTCAAATTATCAAAGAAAGAGGTGATTATGAGTCCTATGACTTCGTTCTAGTTTGATTAGCATTAAAAGGATCAATCCTATCACTATAGCCTTCAAAACGATTCGTACATCTCACACAAGTATTCATTTAAGGATATCTTCGTATTGTTTCATTAGTTCTCTTAATTGTCAAAATATAGATGATTATGAGTCCTATTACTTCGTTCTAGTTGAAATTAGAATCAAAAGGGGCAAACCCATCACAATCGCTTCCAAAACGATTCGTAGATCTCACATAAGTCTTCATTTAGGGAGACCTTCATATTGTTTCATTGGTTGTTTCAAATTTACAAAGAAAGAGGTGATTAGAAGTTGTATTACTTCGTTCTAGTTTGATTTGCGTCAAAACGAGAAACCCATGACTATCTCGTTCAAAACCATGCGTACATCTCGCACAATTCTTCATTTAGGGAGACCTTCTTATTGTTTCATTGGTGCTTTAAAATTGTCAAAGAAAGAGGTGATTAGAAGTCCTATAACTTCGTTCTAGTTTGATTAGCATCAAAAGGAGCAATCCCATGATTATCGCGTTAAAAACGATGCGTACATTTCACACAAGTCTTCATTTAAGGAGACCTTCTTATTGTTTCTTTGGTTCTCTAAAATTGTGAAAGAAAGAGGTGATTAGGAGTCTTATTACTTAGTTCTAATTTGATTAGCGTCAAAAGGAGCAATTCTATGACTATCGCGTTAAAAACGATTCGTACATCTCACACAAGTTTTGATTTAGGGAGATCTTCTTACTGTTTCATTGGATCTCTCAAATTATCAAAGAAAGAGGTGATTATAAGTCCTATGAATTAGTTCTAGTTTGATTAGCATCAAAAGGAGCAATCCTATCACTAGTGCCTTCAAAATAATCCGTACATCTCACACAAGTCTTCATTTAGGGAGACCTTCTTAATGTTTCATTAGTTCTCTCAAATTGTCAAATATAGGTGATTATGAATTCTATTACTTCGTTCTAGTTGAAATTAGCATCAAAAAGAGCAATCACATCACTATCGCGTCCAAAACGATGCGTAGATCTCACACAAGTCTTCATTTAGGGAGACCTTCTTAATGTTTCATTAGTTCTCTTAAATTGTCAAAATATAGGTGGTTATGAATTCTATTACTTCGTTCTAGTTGAAATTAGCATCAAAAGGAGCAATCACATCAATATCGCATCCAAAACGATGCGTAGATCTCACACAAGTCTTCATTTATGGAGACCTTCTTATTGTTTCATTGGTTTCCTAAAATTATGAAAGAAAAAGGTGATTAAGAGTCCTATTACTTCGTTCTAATTTGATTACCATCAAAAGGAGTAATCCCATGACTATCGCGTTAAAAACAATGCGTACAGTTCACACCAGGTCTTGATTTGGGGAGAACTTCTTATTATTTCATTGGTTCTCTCAAATTATCAAAGAAAGAGGTGATTATGAGTCCTATGACTTCGTTCTAGTTTTATTAGCATCACAAGGATCAATCTTATCACTCTAGCCTTTAAAACTATTCGCACATCTCACACAAGCATTCATTTAAGGATATCTTCGTATTGTTTCATTAGTTCTCTGAATTGTCAAAATATAGATGATTATGAGTCCTATTACTTCGTTCTAGTTGAAATTAGAATCAAAAGGGGCAAACCCATCACTATCGCTTCCAAAACGATTCGTAGATCTCACACAAGTCTTCATTTAGGGAGACCTTCATATTGTTTCATTGGTTGTTTCAAATTTACAAAGAAAGAGGTGATTAGAAGTTGTATTACTTCGTTCTAGTTTGATTTGCGTCAAAACGAGAAACCCATGACTATCTCGTTCAAAACCATGCGTACATCTCGCACAATTCTTCATTTAGGGAGACCTTCTTATTGTTTCATTGGTGCTTTAAAATTGTCAAAGAAAGAGGTGATTAGAAGTCCTATAACTTCGTTCTAGTTTGATTAGCATCAAAAGGAGCAATCCCATGACTATCGCGTTAAAAACGATGCGTACATTTCACACAAGTCTTCATTTAAGGAGACCTTCTTATTGTTTCTTTGGTTCTCTAAAATTATGAAAGAAAGAGGTGATTAGGAGTCTTATTACTTCGTTCTGATTTGATTAGCATCAAAAGGAGCAATTCTATGACTATCGCATTAAAAATGATGCGTACATCTCACACAAGTCTTGATTGAGGGAGTCCTTCTTACTGTTTCATTGGATCTTTCAAATTGTCAAAGAAAGAGGTGATTATAAGTCCTATGAATTAGTTCTAGTTTGATTAGCATCAAAAGGAGCAATCCTATCACTAGTGCCTTCAAAACAATCCGTACATCTCACACAAGTCTTCATTTAGGGAGACCTTCTTAATGTTTCGTTAGTTCTCTCAAATTGTCAAAATATAGGTGGTTATGAATTCTATTACTTCGTTCTAGTTGAAATTAGCATCAAAAGGAGCAATCACATCACTATCGCGTCCAAAACGATGCGTAGATCTCACACAAGTCTTCATTTATGGAGACCTTCTTATTGTTTCATTGGTTTCCTAAAATTATGAAAGAAAGAGATGATTAAGAGTCCTATTACTTCGTTCTAATTTGATTACCATCAAAAGGAGTAATCCCATGACTATCGCGTTAAAAACGATGCGTACATCTCACACCAAGTCTTGATTTAGGAAGAACTTCATATTATTTCATTGGTTCTCTCAAATTATCAAAGAAAGAGGTGATTATGAGTCCTATGACTTCGTTCTAGTTTGATTAGCATCAAAAGGATCAATCCTATCAATATAGCCTTCAAAACGATTCGTACATCTCACACAAGTCTTCATTTAAGGATATCATCGTATTGTTTCATTAGTTCTCTAAATTATCAAAATATAGATGATTATGAGTCCTATTACTTCGTTCTAGTTGAAATTAGAATCAAAAGGGGCAAACCCATCACTATCGCTTCCAAAACGATTCGTAGATCTCACACAAGTCTTCATTTAGGGAGACCTTCATATTGTTTCATTTGTTGTTTCAAATTTACAAAGAAAGAGGTGATTAGAAGTTGTATTACTTCGTTCTAGTTTGATTTGCGTCAAAACGAGAAGCCCATGACTATCTCGTTCAAAACCATGCGTACATCTCGCACAAGTCTTCATTTAGGGAGACCTTCTTATTGTTTCATTGGTGCTTTAAAATTGTCAAAGAAAGGGGTGATTAGAAGCCCTATAACTTCGTTCTAGTTTGATTAGCATCAAAAGGAGCAATCCCATGACTATCGCGTTAAAAACGATGCGTACATCTCACACAAGTCTTCATTTAAGGAGACCTTCTTATTGTTTCTTTGGTTCTCTAAAATTGTGAAAGAAAGAGTTGATTAGGAGTCTTATTACTTCGTTCTAATTTGATTAGCATCAAAAGAAGCAATTCTATGACTATCGCGTTAAAAACGATGCGTACATCTCACACAAGTCTTGATTTAGGGAGACCTTCTTACTGTTTCATTGGATCTCTCAAATTGTCAAAGAAAGAGGTGATTATAAGTCCTATGAATTAGTTCTAGTTTCATTAGCATCAAAAGGAGCAATCACATCACTATCGCGTACAAAAGGATGCGTAGATCTCACACAAGTCTTCATTTATGGAGACCTTCTTATTGTTTCATTGGTTTGCTAAAATTATAAAAGAAAGAGGTGATTAAGAGTCCTATTACTTCGTTCTAATTTGATTACCCTCAAAAGGAGTAATCCCATGACTATCGCGTTAAAAACGATGCGTACATCTCACACCAGGTCTTGATTTAGGGAGAACTTCTTATTATTTCATTGGTTCTCTCAAATTATCAAAGAAAGAGGTGATTATGAGTCCTATGACTTCGTTCTAGTTTGATTAGCATTAAAAGGATCAATCCTATCACTATAGCCTTCAAAACGATTCGTACATCTCACACAAGTATTCATTTAAGGATATCTTCGTATTGTTTCATTAGTTCTCTTAATTGTCAAAATATAGATGATTATGAGTCCTATTACTTCGTTCTAGTTGAAATTAGAATCAAAAGGGGCAAACCCATCACAATCGCTTCCAAAACGATTCGTAGATCTCACATAAGTCTTCATTTAGGGAGACCTTCATATTGTTTCATTGGTTGTTTCAAATTTACAAAGAAAGAGGTGATTAGAAGTTGTATTACTTCGTTCTAGTTTGATTTGCGTCAAAACGAGAAACCCATGACTATCTCGTTCAAAACCATGCGTACATCTCGCACAATTCTTCATTTAGGGAGACCTTCTTATTGTTTCATTGGTGCTTTAAAATTGTCAAAGAAAGAGGTGATTAGAAGTCCTATAACTTCGTTCTAGTTTGATTAGCAACAAAAGGAGCAATCCCATGATTATCGCGTTAAAAACGATGCGTACATTTCACACAAGTCTTCATTTAAGGAGACCTTCTTATTGTTTCTTTGGCTCTCTAAAATTGTGAAAGAAAGAGGTGATTAGGAGTCTTATTACTTCGTTCTAATTTGATTAGCGTCAAAAGGAGCAATTCTATGACTATCGAGTTAAAAACGATGCGTACATCTCACACAAGTCTTGATTTAGGGAGACCTTCTTACTGTTTCATTGGATCTCTCAAATTGTCAAAGAAAGAGGTGATTATAATTCCTATGAATTAGTTCTAGTTTGATTAGCATCAAAAGGAGCAATCCTATCACTAGTGCCTTCAAAACAATCCGTACATCTCACACAAGTCTTCATTTAGGGAGACCTTCTTAATGTTTCATTAGTTCTCTCAAATTGTCAAAATATAGGTGGTTATGAATTCTATTACTTCGTTCTAGTTGAAATTAGCATCAAAAGGAGCAATCACATCACTATCGCGTCCAAAACGATGCGTAGATCTCACACAAGTCTTCATTTATGGAGACCTTCTTATTGTTTCATTGGTTTCCTAAAATTATGAAAGAAAGAGGTGATTAAGAGTCCTATTACTTCGTTCTAATTTGATTACCATCAAAAGGAGTAATCCCATGACTATCGCGTTAAAAACGATGCGTACATCTCACACCAGGTCTTGATTTAGGGAGAACTTCTTATTATTTCATTGGTTCTCTCAAATTATCAAAGAAAGAGGTGATTATGAGTCCTATGACTTCGTTCTAGTTTGATTAGCATCAAAAGGATCAATCCTATCACTATAGCCTTCAAAACGATTCGTACATCTCACACAAGTCTTCATTTAAGGATATCTTCGTATTGTTTCATTAGTTCTCTGAATTGTCAAAATATAGATGATTATGAGTCCTATTACTTCGTTCTAGTTGAAATTAGAATCAAAAGGGGCAAACCCATCACTATCGCTTCCAAAACGATTCGTAGATCTCACACAAGTCTTCATTTAGGGAGACCTTCATATTGTTTCATTGGTTGTTTCAAATTTACAAAGAAAGAGGTGATTAGAAGTTGTATTACTTCGTTCTAGTTTGATTAGCGTCAAAACGAGAAACCCATGACTATCTCGTTCAAAACCATGCGTACATCTCGCACAAGTCTTCATTTAGGGAGACCTTCTTATTGTTTCATTGGTGCTTTAAAATTGTCAAAGAAAGAGGTGATTAGAAGTCCTATAACTTCGTTCTAGTTTGATTAGCATCAAAAGGAGCAATCCCATGACTATCGCGTTAAAAACGATGCGTACATCTCACACAAGTCTTCATTTAAGGAGACCTTCTTATTGTTTCTTTGGTTCTCTAAAATTGTGAAAGAAAGAGGTGATTAGGAGTCTTATTACTTCGTTCTAATTTGATTAGCATCAAAAGGAGCAATTCTATGACTATCGCGTTAAAAACGATGCGTACATCTCACACAAGTCTTGATTTAGGGAGACCTTCTTACTGTTTCATTGGATCTCTCAAATTGTCAAAGAAAGAGGTGATTATAAGTCCTATGAATTAGTTCTAGTTTGATTAGCATCAAAAGGAGCAATCCTATCACTAGTGCCTTCAAAACAATCCGTACATCTCACACAAGTCTTCATTTAGGGAGACCTTCTTAATGTTTCATTAGTTCTCTCAAATTGTCAAAATATAGGTGGTTATGAATTCTATTACTTCGTTCTAGTTGAAATTAGCATCAAAAGGAGCAATCACATCACTATCGCGTCCAAAACGATGCGTAGATCTCACACAAGTCTTCATTTATGGAGACCTTCTTATTGTTTCATTGGTTTCCTAAAATTATGAAAGAAAGAGGTGATTAAGAGTCCTATTACTTCGTTCTAATTTGATTACCATCAAAAGGAGTAATCCCATGACTATCGCGTTAAAAACGATGCGTACATCTCACACCAGGTCTTGATTTAGGGAGAACTTCTTATTATTTCATTGGTTCTCTCAAATTATCAAAGAAAGAGGTGATTATGAGTCCTATGACTTCGTTCTAGTTTGATTAGCATCAAAAGGATCAATCCTATCACTATAGCCTTCAAAACGATTCGTACATCTCACACAAGTCTTCATTTAAGGATATCATTCGTATTGTTTCATTAGTTCTCTTAATTGTCAAAATATAGATGATTATGAGTCCTATTACTTCGTTCTAGTTGAAATTAGAATCAAAAGGGGCAAACCCATCACTATCGCTTCCAAAACGATTCGTAGATCTCACACAAGTCTTCATTTAGGGAGACCTTCATATTGTTTCATTGGTTGTTTCAAATTTACAAAGAAAGAGGTGATTAGAAGTTGTATTACTTCGTTCTAGTTTGATTTGCGTCAAAACGAGAAACCAATGACTACCTCATTCAAAACAATGCGTACATCTCGCACAAGTCTTCATTTAGGGAGACCTTCTTATTGTCTCATTGGTGCTTTAAAATTGTCAAAGAAAGAGGTGATTAGAAGTCCTATAACTTCGTTCTAGTTTGATTAGCATCAA
The DNA here is from genome assembly GCA_020205555.1 of Panax stipuleanatus. NCBI lineage: Eukaryota > Viridiplantae > Streptophyta > Magnoliopsida > Apiales > Araliaceae > Panax > Panax stipuleanatus. The sequence goes on from CM035123.1 coordinate 77,652,877, forward strand.
AAGGAGCAATCCCATGACTATCGCGTTAAAAACGATGCGTACATCTCACACAAGTCTTCATTTAAGGAGACCTTCTTATTGTTTCTTTGGTTCTCTAAAATTGTGAAAGAAAGAGGTGATTAGGAGTCTTATTACTTCGTTCTAATTTGATTAGAGTCAAAAGGAGCAATTCTATGACTATCGCGTTAAAAACGATGCGTACATCTCACACAAGTCTTGATTTAGGGAGACCTTCTTACTGTTTCATTGGATCTCTCAAATTGTCAAAGAAAGAGGTGATTATAAGTCCTATGAATTAGTTCTAGTTTGATTAGCATCAAAAGGAGCAATCCTATCACTAGTGCCTTCAAAACAATCCGTACATCTCACACAAGTCTTCATTTAGGGAGACCTTCTTAATGTTTCATTAGTTCTCTCAAATTGTCAAATATAGGTGATTATGAATTCTATTACTTCGTTCTAGTTGAAATTAGCATCAAAAGGAGCAATCACATCACTATCGCGTCAAAACGATGCGTAGATCTCACACAAGTCTTCATTTAGGGAGACCTTCTTATGTTTCATTAGTTCTCTAAATTGTCAAAAATAGGGTATGAATTCTATTACTTCGTTCTGGTTGATTAGCATCAAAAGGAGCAATCACATCAATATCGCGTCCAAAACGATGCGTAGATCTCACACAAGTCTTCATTATGGAGACCTTCTTATTGTTTCATTGGTTTCCTAAAATTATGAAAGAAAAAGGTGATTAAGAGTCCTATTACTTCGTTCTAATTTGATTACCATCAAAAGGAGTAATCCCATGACTATCGCGTTAAAACAATGCGTACATCACACCAGGTCTTGATTTGGGAGAACTTCTTATTATTTCATTGG